>CM063245.1:10876311-10946253 GCA_032158295.1 Pycnopodia helianthoides
GGTTCCCACATTCAGTCAGTGCCATGTATGAAAAAAGGTGACATTTTCAAAGTTGTTAAACGTGTTTTACAACAAAAATCAGAGTAGATGTATTGTATAGTGCAGTATTGACCACCCCTGGATGAGTCAGCCCAAGGTGCTTAACTGTCATTAAACACAATTTCATATCCAAAATGATTGAAAAGGGGCAACAACTGGAAATTTCATCTACATTTGCAAATGAAGGTTATTCTTAGAAAATGAATGTTACTTTTTTGCAAAACAATTACATTGGAAACCACTCTTGATCAAGGAGCTCCAAAATATGCAAAAGCCATTTTATGAAGTCAATACAAAATGCACCAATGACTATGTAGTTATGAGCTGACGACATGATGTAGATTTACATACTTGTAGTTAAGAATCTTGTAAAATTTCATTATTTCCCTCAAATGTCACAACATCAGAGTAAGAAATTGAATGGCGGGAGACAATGATTTTTTTAATGGTATTCAATCAGACAAATTGGTCCTGGAGCAACATGATAAAAGTAAGCTTTTGAATTAAAAACTATTTTAAACCTTTTTGATTACCAACCATGTAGCCAACTTAACCATACAATATAAGTAACACCTACAATCCCGGCCAAAATGCTTGGGCCACCCGTTCCTATAACGTTACAATAACCATACAATAACCATTCCCTGTCTCACAATAAACATTCTCTCCCCCGTCCCCCGTCCCCCCGCTCAATGTTGTCTGGAACGCAGAAGACCGTGCAACTATGTGATTCAACATTGAAAGGGGGCAGGGGGGCCGAACGAGATATGGCCGGGATTGTCTGAAATTTTTTAAGCGTGAATTTTTTGGTTAAACATTACAAAATAAGGCTTTAAAATGACTATGAATGTCCAAAGACAGTGATTGCCATTCATCGCTGAGTAGGGCGTTAAAACAAAATTCAAATCAGCAAGGATGGTTTTGTGGGTGGGGGGGGGGCGGGGGGCTGACTAAGAATGTTCAGAGACAGCCAATGTTCATGTATTGCTGAAAACGGCGTTAATACACAATTCGAAGCAGTGAGGATGTTTTTGTCGGGGAGGGGGGGGGTGACTATGATTGTGCTTTGACAGTAAATGACTATTCCTTGCCGAGTAGAGCGTTTGAACACAAAAGAACACACACAGGCAACATTTTTGTTGTTGAAATTTGTGTAATTTTTTTGTTGGGGGTGGTATTATGTTGTGAGCATTAATACAAAATAAGTAAAAAGAGAATAGAAACAATGGGATTGAAAAATGAAAGAATGGTTATAAGCAATGAACATTCATTGTTTGTCGAGGAAGGTGATAAAAATAAGAGAAAAAAAACACGAGCATTTTGTCTCTCCTGAACTCCATTTAGGTTCAAGACATTTGACTTGTTAAGCGTATCTCTTAACCATTACACCATTCATAGACTTACACCATTCATAGACTTGATTTCAAGTCTGAGATCGCGGTTATTCCTCTGTATCAGGCACGAGAAACGCCCCCACAGATAAGCTATCATGGGCCAATATAACAATGTGCGCTATTTAGCCCAATAATGTATTGGCTATCAAGTAGACTAAAAGCCACGATCGCAGGCTTGAAACCAAGTCTACACGGTTCACCGTAGTAGAGTAAATAAAGAGATTTCATAAATTTCTTTTCTATTTTGGTTTTGAGGGTTAACCGTTTGATTTTCTGCCAAATAACCGAATGAGGTGGTTCAAAAGAATATGAACAGGTTATGTGTTGTTTGTGCACTGTAATACCCTTTTCGTGTTGAACAAAAACCTTTTTCACGTAAGTTACAAGCAAACATGCCATGGTGAATCGTGTGGTGAACCGTCAGACATGCGTGATCTGTCCACAACATTTGGCGGGTACTAACGGGTCATCTTCTTGGCGAACCCCACTCTCTTCTTCGGATCCAAATCCGTTACAAGTCCCTTTTTACGAGCTTGCCTGTACTTGAATCCAAGTCTATTCATGGCGCGCCTCATGGTTCTATCTGAGACATGCATCAGTCTGCATGCAGACTTTATTCTTGCCGAGGTAAATGGCCCCTCTGTTTTCCTAAGTTTCTGTACATTTCTCACCAAAAGACGCTCCTGGCGCTTAGAAAGAAGTCTTTTTCGCCCACCTCGGCCACGGTGACACCGGTGAACTTGCCCTTCATGTTTACAATTCCGCTGAACAGAACTACGGGATACATTGCACGTTGCCGCTATTTCTCTCTGTGATTTTCCGCTCTTCCGCAAAAGACGAATATATGCACGATTTTCGTTCGAAATTAAGCCACGAAACACCATGTTGTAAATTGGCTCTTGCTTTCTATAACTATGTATCAAATGCTTTGCTTCACTTATGAATTGTCTCTGATCCACCAAAGATTGGAGTATATCTGTGTGCAGTCAACTCCGCAAAATCAACTAAAGGAACTTTCAGACAATCCCGCGCAAAATGCTTGGGCCACCCATTCCCAACGCTACAATAAACATTCACTGTCGACATCCCCTGACAATAAACATTCTCTCCCCGTCGTCCCCCCCCCCCCCCCACAAAAACATCCTTGCTGTTTTGTAACGCCCTACTCAGCAGTAAACGGACATTCAGTGTCTATGGACATTCATAGTCTTTTTAAAGCCTTATTTTGTAATAAGAAATTCAAAAATCACGCTGAAAGAATTTCAGACAATCCCGGCCAAAATGCTTGGGCCACCCGTTCCTATAACGTTACAATAACCATACAATAACCATTCCCTGTCTCACAATAAACATTCTCTCCCCCGTCCCCCGTCCCCCCGCTCAATGTTGTCTGGAACGCAGAAGACCGTGCAACTATGTGATTCAACATTGAAAGGGGGCAGGGGGGCCCAACGAGATATGGCCGGGATTGCAGATATCTAGCTTTGTCCTGGATGTACACATAAACTTTCTCAAGCAATGGTTTACCGAATTGAATAGTTGTTGGATTGACTTACTAAGTACTTGTAAGATGAAATTCAACTCTTGGTGAATGTAACCAGAGACAACGATAAGCAAACATCACACGATTCTGGCTGGTTGTATCTATCAAGTGCACTCAGGGTATAGGGGGCTATGGAAGAAAAGCAAAAACGAAAAACATTTAGTACAAATGTCTTCATTGAGGTTAATTACGGAGGGCTTGAAAAATCAAACATGTGTTTACAAGACAGTGCTGCCTACATTTGCATCTTCCATCTTGCAATCAGGGAGATTTTGTGTTCAACAATCAGGGAGATAACTAGAGTAACATTCAACATAGGCCTAATAGGGAAACGATTCCACAATTAGCGAGATTTTTAAATTTGCTCATCACTGAACATGGAGAGATTCCGGTTTCAGGGAGAGTTGGCAGCTCTGACAAGACTGAAAACCGAGTTCTCAAATATTTTGCTCTGACCCTCTCATGCAGTAATAAGGGCATCATAATGAACTGGTTTATTGGACTTTTGTTGAAGGAGCAAATAGAAATGTGTCATAAAAAATGTTTATGCATTTATTTAAAATCAAATCAATAAAAAACATGGGAACATACCCCCTCACTCATGTAGATTTTAAAGTGTTAAGGAGAATACTAATTGGTAATTTGGACAATTTTCAACAAAATAAAAATTAAAAACTTTATCAATAGGCCTATGTTTTATTGCTAAGTGCATGTCTATCTTTCCCAATTGTTCCAATTCTTGAAAAAAAGAGGGGAAAACCAAAAAAAACTTGCGGATGTGGAGTTAAAAATATTTTTTCATTGGGAGAAAGGTCTGAATATTATAGCCACCCAAGCAAAAAACAAATGTGTGGATGGACAAAACTTCAATGTATGTCTAGACTTTAGAGTGAGAATGCTCCTTCAATAAACCAAAACAGATGATTCCATCACCTACCACAGTGGATCTTTTCCAGGGTACTTGGAGACCATTGATTGATTTACAGTATAAAAAATGTTTGTGTGTATTTTTTTCAAATTTTTCATAGAATTGTAAATGTAGAGACACGGAAAGGAGGCCGGTCCTCTATTTAAAAAGGACGAGGATTCACCAAGAGAATACAATATAAAAGTAACAAATTCTATAGATGACATCAAAAATATAAAGTGATCTCCAGTACTGAGTTTAATTCTTCAATGCCATACAGCACTTCAAACACAAAATAGCATATAATACAAATGCACTCAGTCACTTATGTAGGCCTACAGCTAGCTTAAGGGCAAAAGGTCAGCACAACACGAGGCTGGCTACACACATATACAATATACCGATTGAAACAGCCCTATAAATCACAATATTTCTTGAATCAAAAGGTAATTTAAGATAATATAATACTCACAGAGAGTTCTACAAACCTATCCCTCCCAAATAATTAGTATTTGAATTAGGAGCATGGCCAGAGCCATGCTCCCCACAAAATGGAAAGAAATACAGACCAAAAATATATGTGCTCTCTCTTGCTCGTAGCTAAATCGAAAAAAGAGAGTGAATATACAGGTCGCGACTCCAAAGTTAACTTTTTACAGTAAATAATTAAGTCACAAAAGTTGGAATACTAATTTGAAAACCGAGGGCGCACTTGGGTTCCCTACATAAATATGACACTTCACCAGTGTCATGGATAATTCAAACCCCCAACCAGACAATGTCAAACATTTGTTATAGCTACACTGCATTCATCAAAGGGGCCGCAACAAGATCATACAACAGATTCTTACTATTCAGTTATTGATTTGATTGAAAATGGGACATACATGTATGTGGGCCGATAAGAATAATATTAAGTAATTCATGGCTCAAAAAATGGTGGAAAATCTAAAAGCCCTCAGGGCTTGTAGCTTAAAGTATTTAATGGACCAAAAAATTGTTGCAAGACAAGTACCAAAAATGAGTTATTAAAAAACCTATTTACACATGTAGTTTCAAAATTTAAACTGTTTTGATTTGGACAAGCATTACCAAGTAGATTTGTCATTTGTCAAAATGGGTGGCTTCAACATTTAACAGAATCAAAAGATATCAGATATCATTATTATCTGAAAATGAAATTAAAAAAAAATAAAGATACAGAGCAAGGTATTATTATTCAAAAACACAAGACCACCGCACTTGACCAGTCTTAAGTTTAATGGCCCGACACTAAAACCACTGGCCTTGAGCAGTCTAGTGTAAATTTTGTGCCCTGTCAGTGCACTCAATGAACCAATGACCTTGCACTACCATTTTCACTAATTAGTACCAATAAAAATATCAAGTGTATGGCATGCTTGACCTAGTCAGTGTTTTGTTTTCTTCCTCCATGGTTTGATGTATCAGGCAGGCTACAGGTTGTAACTGGATAAAATTGAGATAATCATTGGTTGATTTAAATGAAATAGGGACATGAGTCCGACACTACAAGTAACTTAGTCCAAACCTAAAACAATTGAACTGAGATGTGGACTGAGAATTTCTGACTTAAAATAAAACAAATCATTGAACAAACACTTCAACTTTATTAGTCGTCAGTACAAATAAAATTGTCAAATGGATGTATGCCTTAGCCAGTGTTTGAAGTACCATGCCTGCTACAGATTACAATATAAATAATAACTTTCTTAATCTGGTTGATTTAATTGAAAATGGGACATGAAGCTGAAACTGTAAGTAACTTAGTCCGAACCTTTAACTAATCCAAATGCCATGGATAGCAGGTTTCTGACTAAAAAAAATAAAAAAATACAAAACTAAAAATATAATCCTATAGTCTATTTAGTACCAAATATATCAAATGGATGCATGCTTTAGCCAGTGCTTAAGTACCAGGGCAGGCTACATGTTTTAACTTGGATAAAATTACATTATTCATTCTTAGGTTGATTTAATTGAAAATGAGACATGCTGGCCAATATTACTAGTCTCGGCACAAAAAGAATTTCTTACACATGTACTCATTGACTAACTAATGATCTGGCAGTAAAGCTACACATAACCTTATTAGTCTGGACCAAAATTAATACAACTATCATATTGATACAGGAATTTTTGATTTTTCCCCCCCCCCAAGCATTTCACTAATTAGCACAAATAAAAAAGTCAATTGGATGCAACATAACGGCGGGTGGGATCCACCCCTGTGGGGTCTAGGGGCTAAGCCCCCTGAAGCTCTGAGCTTTTTCATTTTGGGGGTGAAAAATCAAGCTTCCGTATGCCTAAAAACAGAGAACAGACTAACTTTTTAAGCACTTTTGGTTCATATCGATCTTTTAATTTTACTGGAAATATTTATGTAACATCAACTGGCTCTAATTAAATTTTACTCCCACAAATCAACTAGACCGCGATGCATAGGCCTATATGGAGGTAACCTTGATAAGTGGGTGGCAATAAACCCACGTCCTACCAATAGTTCTTTATTTTGCGAGAGTGGCGTCACACAATAATCGTCTATCAGATTACTGTTTAAAAATTAAATTAAAAGTTTAACTTGGGCATGAATTTGAAAATGGTAATTTGATATGGTCCTTGTGGTTATTATAGTGTAATTATGAAACTACATGTACAACGTTAACTTCAAACTTGGGAAACAGGTGCCCAAAAAATTATAACTTTTTGTAAAATGTGTTATTTACCTTGATATCAATAAATACAAATAATAGTTTTAAAAAAGTATATATATATATATATATATATATCATTACTTGTTAAAAAAATACAATAAAATCTAATTCCACCTGCCACCACAAGCCAACACTGATGAATTAATTAACCCTGCATGTCACCATCAAAATAAACTCACACACTGTCACCAACAAATACTTTTCAAGTGTACATTTTTATACTGTGTGTAATACATGTTTTTGAGGAACAGTCACGTTTAAATTTTCCAAACTATTTATAGTTTATACCACTTTACTCTCCCTTTGCCACTGCAACTCATGGAATTAGCACCTATGTTTGTTTGCCAAAGACAGCCATAATCCCCTTATCTACCTTGAATGTTCTTTCCCACTAGTCCAGTAGGCACAGTCTCACTCATTTGGCACCTTGATATACCCCCTCTACATTTCAACCGTGAAGCCATCCGACAACCAAATGGTTCACTTCACCTAGTGTACACGTATGTTCTGTGTACAGTTTAGTGTGTGCGCATGTGTGACTTCAAGGCTTGTGTGCATACTAAGTAGGTGATGTAAACAAACAAGGTTTTTGCGTGTTTTTTTTGTCATCACTGTTGGCGCCATTGTTCATGATTGCATCACTGTATATCAGTGTTTTGACACTTATTTGTTATGTCATGTTGAGTCTAATTTCCACAAAATCCAAACAAAAAATCCTTGCGAATTTGTTCTTGGAAAAAGAAGTAAGATTTTGGACATTTTTGGCGGTGGATATTAAGGCACTTCTCTTTGGGCTATAAAAACGTTTTTAAAGTTTTTAGGGAAAAATCAAAAATAGGAAATGATTCATGAGGGTATGGGGTTCCCAGATGTCTTTAGTTTGCTTTACTAACATTTTAAATAGTGGTATTTTACAGTGTTTGATGATAGCATTTCTACATAAAAATAAGGGGAAATAATATGAGTTTAATGAGCCATTATAAAAACAAATTTAATGTATTTAATAGATGTAAATTTTTCACCGGGGATAAAGAACATAAATTGGGTTTTTTACCCTTTCACCAATGTGTGTTAGGCACTGTATACTCGGTACTTCCCCGAGTTCTGTGAAAAAAATCCACAGGCAAATCATTCGGGTGGGCGAATCCCATCCGAGTGATTTGCCTGTTGATTTCTTTCACAGAACTCGCGAAAGTACTGAGCATACAGTGCTTAACACACATCGGTGAAAGGGTAAAAAAAACAAAAGTATATAAATTGAATGTACTTCAGAACAAGTTCTCCAACCCTTTTTTCATAGTTTATTAATTTATCAAGTTATTTTACCGCCCCCCCTTCCACTGAGCCCTCCCCAACTAACTCCACCTCCACCCTCTCCATATCCCCCCCCCCCAAATTCAGTATGTTTTTGTTCTTAATACCTGATGGCCATGTGTTGCAAATTCTGCCGATATCCTACCTATTTTATGTAGTTTTGTTTGTCTTTAGTACACGGGTGGCAATTCTCTCCATATCCTCTGTGATGGGGGCTGTCAAGGGCCTTAGTAGGATTCGTTCAATCTCTGTAGGTTGACACAAATTTGCTGCTGGCCTTCCTCGCTTTTTCTTGCATGGCCTACCTATGCTTTGATGTGAAAACTCCTGGCAAATTTAACAATTTAACATTTTCATGTTCAGGCCAGTAGAGACGGGGTATTTCTAGGTAATTGTGTTTTCTGCTCATGATTTTGACATAAACAGCTTATGTTGATGTGAGAAGAATGCTGCTGAGGGTTATCACTTGCCAAATCTATGAAGAAAGTGAGTTAGCTGAAAAATGTTTAGTTTTCATTTCAAGACTCTCTATTAAACAAATAATTTCTCAGTTTTAGAAGTTTTTCCGTAGAATTGGAAGATGTTTACATGATCTAGAGATGAACGGTTTTATTTTACAAAAATGTTTACACTTTCTTACTACATTTTTTTCTTTTCTCTTTTTGGGGCATTTTAAAAACTATAAAATGGAGCACCATCTTACTGTTCTAGAAGCCAAGGGAAAATAAAAAACTAAACTCCAGCCACATGTCATTTGATTAGCCACTAGACCGCCCAGCCGCCCAAAGCAATACACCGTAGCATTGGGTAGGAGGAAACGCTTACCGGCTTGTGTATAGAGAAGGGAAATAAAGCTAAATAGTCATTGGTACGCGAGACAATGGCAATCGTTTGATAATTTTTAAATTTTTGCCCTTCACAGTTTAAAGTTGAATTGTAAAACTAATTACGCTAACGGTGATAAATTCTGTAGCTCTAACCAAAACCACGCTCATTTTTTACAAACTATTTTTTCTTTCATCATGATGATACTGTCGAAAACTAATGGTTAGCAATTAATCAGTATGAGCAGTTGATGCCTTTCAGCCCTAAAAACTATTGTGTTCATTTTAACTTTATGAAAAAAAAACTCCATGAAATTTATCTATATAGCCGTTATTGTTTATTTCCCTTGGGACATATCTCCTCCGAAATTTAAAAACAGTTCATCAATGACAATATTAACGAAAATGACAAAAATTGTACACAAATAACAAGCCCTTTAAAATATTTTTAACCACGATTCTAGTAACTTACTTAAATTAAGTGTTTTGTTACCGTTATTTAAAAATAAAATGATTACCTTAACAACCGGTGGTACATTATACGTCTTCCCTGTATTTTTATTGTTCGATGTGTTTTTGTTTTCGTTTCTACATGAGTTCAAGTGTTTGTAACGTAAATTTTAAAACAAAAGACTTAAATTCGGCGCGCTAGATTTAAAGTTAAACTTGTCGCTTACGCGAGGGCGCCCTCTGTTGTCAAGGAATAGTGCTGTACCGCGGGAACCGTTAACTTGTGAGCGGGTACCAGTGCGCTGGTGCACGATTCAAAACTAAATTACGCAGGGCCAATGGGAGCAGAACGTACCTGTGTAGTGACTATTACTAGGTCCAATGCTAAGTGATTGCTGTACAATTCCTATGGGAATACCAATTCCTTTGGGAAAACAAGGTCATTAATTGATTTTTGTGTGTGAAAAACAACCCCGATGGTAACAAGACAATTGGCATGCTATTTGGCTAGGTTCGGCTAGGTGAAGCTGAGGAACTTTGATTTATTTAGATTTAAAAAAAATAAAAAGGCGAGGTACTAATTGTTTAATTAAAAACAGACACTTGAAAAGTACCTGATGGCACCATGGAAGGTTTTAAGTACCAACTTAAATACAACTAAATAATGATCTCAACATGAACAAGGAATGTTTTTTATAACAAGCTTCTTCTTCCCTTCGTTTGACAGAAGCCGAGTTAAACGACGAAATGCATTCCACAGTAGTTTACATTATTTATTTCACTTTAGTCCCAAAAAACATACCACACCTACAGGGCACATTTTGACGTTTGTTCATAAAATGAATTATATCATACGTACATTGCTCTTGGCGAAGAATATGGACGCTTCCTTCCTTTGCTCTCCATGGCTAGACCAACGAAGTCTCAACACCAAAACAGGTGGGGATGGCGGCCATGTTCTCTTGTTGTAGTCGTTCTGTCCCAATACTTAAAACCAGCGCGCACGACGTCTTAAAAAGAAACGCCACACAATAATTTGACAATGGGACAAAAGACCATTCACTAGCTCCAACCGAACAAGCTCATTCCTTACGAACCACTCCGTTCAATAGTGCAGATGGGGTTTAATTCTGAATAATAATAATAACAAATTGCCTTTCATTCGAAAAAATCCCAACTTGTGTCGTGAATAAGTGAAGTTCGCGCGCCCAGGAAGTTTTGATGAAGGATCGCTTACGAATTTGTCTTTCACACAAAGAGGGCGCATTTCAAATTAGTGTTTCACTTAAAGAACCGAATAACCGATATCCGATATTTCAAATACTCTCAAAAATAATACTAACAACTGTAAAAAAGTTTCAAAATCTGTGAACACTTTACAAAATATCCAGGGTTTTCTTTGTTGGAAATCAAGTGATGGCGAGTAAATGTTTAGAGTCTGGGGTTTCTCAAAATTTCAGCCCACTTTTTCTTTATGATATTATTGAAAATAGTAGGATGTAAGGCGTATATTTTCTGCATCAAACATGAGCTCAAATTGTTTTTTTATGAAATCACAAGAGAAAATATTGAGCCAAGGTTCTTTATCTGAACCCTTCCCCCTTATCCACAACACAAAGGCTCATGTTTGTCAACCCAGTAAATCAAGGACTTCTCTTTGTTCTCCCATTTTTCGTATTCTTTTTTTTTGTAGCGTTGCCCCTATTTTTTTTACATGAAGTGAGGATACCCAGATCTCTCGGTTTGAACATCAGACAGGCTTGCTCACAACCAAAAACTGCAGAAACAAAGTTATCACTCAATTTTCTGCCAAATGAAAAGCAACCTTGCATTTACTTCAAAAATGGCAAATATCTAATGTTCTCAATCTGCGCAACTTGTACCGTCTCATTTATGACCTGTAGTAGTTGAAGTGTAGCAAGGTGTTTACTAATCAGCACAACCAGTGCCAGCACATCTTTAACCCCCAGTGGCTTAAGTGTAGCAGGTTGTTTACTAATTTGCACAACCTGTGCCATCACATCTATGACCTGCAGTGGTTTAAGTGTAGCTGGGGCGTTACCAATTTTCACATCAACCGGTGCCGTCACATCTGCGACCTGCAGTGGTTCAAGTGTTGTAGCAGGGAGTTTACTCATCAGCACAATTGCTCCATCATCATCTATGACCCCCCAGTGTAAATTAAGTATGGCAGGGTGTTTACTAGTCAGCTCAACCTGTGCTATCACATCTATGACCTGCAGTGGTTTATGTTTAGCAGGGTGTTTACTAATCAGCAATACCTGTGCTGTCACATCTATGACCTGCAGTGGTTTATGTTTAGCAGGGTGTTTACTAATCAGCAATACCTGTGCTGTCACACCTATGACCTGCAGTGGTTTAAGTGTAGCAGGGTGTTTATTATTAAGCACAACCTGACCTGTGCTGTCAGCACATCAGCACAACCTGTGCCTCTAATGTCAATTTATCAATATTTGTGAAATATAGCCTTTCTCTTTTTTTCAAAGATGAAATCCACATAATTTCATGCAGACGTGGCTTGTTAAGTATGTGATGCAACTAACCAATAAGAGTGAAGTTAAAGTTTAGACTCAAATTGTATGCAATAGTTGATTTTCTCCCTAAAAGCACGTTCCAATACTGTTCCATGCAAAATTCAATATTTATCCATTATGGAAATAACAATCTTAATGCTGATATTTGGTTCTACTTTTACATAAAGAAAGGTCTTTAAAAATACCCTGAAGTGTCTGGCTAATCACAGGTTTATGAATAATACTTTTGGTGCATATTTAACCCCTGCTGTTTAATCATCCGTTCTTTTTTGTCACCTTGTTCTCTTCAGTTTGCTGTCTTAGTTAGTTTTCAACCACAATCTTGGGTAAAGTAATACCGTAGGGTTAAATGTTTCTTGGCAAATGTTTCCGGATCTTTAGAGTAGGAAGTGTGTTCACCTTTTGCCTGACAAAACCTCATACATGTATTGGACCAATTCACCCGGCGTCATCATACAAATAAATCTTGGTGTACCTTTGGGAGTTAGTCTCCCTATGTGATTGTGGACTGCCCATTTTAGGTGGCATATGCTCACCATAGCCCTTATGCAATTTGACTTTCAAAATTGCAGACCACTTGCAGACAACAGCCTTGTGTGACATTGGTGCGTGGGTTCAATAAATTTAGAGTTGAAGCTTCGCATGGTGTTGAAAGTGAATGATAAAGTAATTTACAGAAGACAACCATTTAATAATCTCTTCTCGAAAGAAGTGGTGGTTCTTAGAAGAACTTGAGATGAGATAAGTATTGACATTTCAAACACTGTACTCTGTGCGTCTTCAGCTCTGGTTCTTCTCAGAACCATGAGTTCTTTTCTTATACATGTTTATTGCCAAGTTTGAAATATGACAAGTGATTAGAAATAGTAACACATGTACAGATTTACTGAAAATTCAACTAAAATATAAAAATACATAAATTTCAGAGCAAAATAAGTACTGTATATTAGTTGCTACTAAGAACCTACACGGTCGAAAAATGTGCAGCAATAAAAAAAGTTCCTTATTGGTTGATACATAATTGTGGGTTTATCTCTACTTATACTTCTACACGAATTTATGATTAATTGGCGCCTGATTCTAAACGTACATTTGAAATTGAATTTCTTAAGGTAATCTGCATTTGTTTACAATAGTGCTTAATATCAAATTGAGATAAATTAACTTGCTCACTCATCTTAATACAGAACAAATTTTCTGACTTAAAACATTTCAATACCCATCCAACAGTGCGATAAGCACTAATAACAGGATGAATAGGAGACAATGAAGACATTTTCAGTTTAAGATGTAGGAAGAAAACCCTAATGGGGAAAACCCATGCAAGCAGGTAGGGACTGAAAACCCAATCCACATACAAGGTCTGGATTGAGGTGGTATTCTAACTGCGGTCAACAGAGGTGAAAGCGAGGGAAACAAACCACTGAGCCAACCTGACCCTCTATGTAGTTAGACCCCATTCCCAAAGTTAATTTAAAAACTTGTATTTACTGTTTCTCTTCAAATAGGGCCTATTAATTATAAAACTACTGAAAGAATATCATCATACATTCAAATTTATACTTCGGACAAAATTGAATGGCCAGTGCCCAGTTACGGTTTATTATACAAAATGTGCTCATTATTAAACAAAACATGCAGAGCTGTTTTGTTGTTGTTATTTAGCCCATATATGTTATAAATTAAACACCTTGTAAGGGTCAGCATGAATTTTGACATGTACTCACTGAATTTGTAATGATTGGACTCTTCCATATCAGACAGGTAAACGGAACAACAGAACTGTATTAATATGATGTGGTAGAATTTTAACTCATTCAACCTTTTCTATATCGGAGTAAGCAAGCCGCCGGCTTCACATCCCAAATTGACTAGGTCTTAATACTGCAAAGGAATGACCATCAGCTTATAAAACCTCTTCTTTTTTTGTCGAGGGGGTTGGATGTGCAATCTTTGCTCATCATTTGCTCATAGAGTATGCTGGTTGTGAGATGAAGCAGTCCTGTAATTTTGTCAGGTAGTTGATGTGTTAATGTTGAACATATCAGACAAAGAAACAAGGAATCTCCCCCAAACTGCAGTGTTTCAGACTTAATTATTTCAGAAATAATAATAATAATAATAATACATTTATATAGCCCCAAATATATCTTTGTAAAATGCTCTAAGGCGCTTCACAAAAAGGCATAAAAAGCATAAAAGGTACATAAAGCACAAATATGATACACATAAGCATTTAAAAGGTACAAGTAAACAATTAAAAATCACTATTGAAAAATACAATGATAATAAAATCCCACCGATATTAAACACAGGCCTACAGTTAATGAACACAATATAGTTACATTTAAATCCTAAGAGATTGCTCGAAAGCTTTCTTAAAAAAGTGTGTATTAAGTTTAGATTTAAAAGGATTTCCAGTCTGCGCTTCTCGAATAGACACAGCCAGGTCATTCCACATTTTAGGGGCAGTAGCAGAAAAAGCCCTGTCTCCCATAGTGCATTACCTAGTATTAACACGCTGCAGTCTAGTCCTTTCACATGAAAGTCTAGTATTTCTGGAGGAACTAGACGTGTGTAAAAGATCGACAAGATACTGGGGTCCAATACCATTAAGACATTTAAAAACTAAAAGGCACAATTTATACATAATTCTAAATTTGCTTTTCCAGCCGTTGCAACTGTCAAGTTTACGTGACATTGGAATCATGTAGACTAGTGATCTGTTTATGTATTAATTATAACAATGGCGAGGCATAAGGATCCGGTCTTCATATCCATCAAGCACAAATTCACGTGTAATTAAACAACCGACATAAACGCAGTCCGATCCACACCGTGCAGGTATTCGTCGTCGTTCCGTCACGTGTGTAGCGCAGGCATCACGTAACGTGACAATAGTTAGGGGATAATAGCTAGGGCTACAGACTAAAACCCTCGTAAAACAAAACGTAATTAATGGTCTGGCTCCCTACCCCTCCACAAGCTCCGAGTTCATGCCTCCGTGGTTTGTCTCTCTGGCCCGGCGAGACACGTACTGTACCGGCTGTACGGGACAAGCCCCCAAGGTTTACCTGCTAGCTCCCCATGCTGATGCGCCGTAAAACACGCTTCCGTGCATGGACTCTCTGAATGCGAATCTTACATTCAATTTTTCATCATTAATTACAACTTGCATCCATAAACTGAATACATAGTCTTTTTAGCCAAATTACTCATGAATAATTGTTTTTAAAAAAATACTTGAATTTGGTTCAGTAATTTACTTTTATACGGCTGGAAAAAAAACTAAATCTGAAGATCACGTGACTTTTCGGAACCACATTTTGGTTCTGAAAAGTTACGTGACCTTCGTTTTTTGAAAAATGCTCGAAAACAGCCAAATTTGATGGTTTCTTTTATGAACCAATCTTCTCCATTTTAGGAAGACCTTTGGAATCATGTTTTAGTCTATTTTGTAGCCCAAATAGCCCAACGAAGCCGGTGTGTACCGGGGGATGCAACTTGTTATTTCAAATATCAAGAAATAATTAAGCCACATAGGAAACTGACAAGTGGAAACTGTTGTACCTCACTTGGATTGGGAACAAAGAATCTGAGTAAGGGCTTTACCCCCCCCTCCTCCCTACCACTTGGAAGTGAAACTGAACAATACCATGTAGAGGGTATACTTAAATTAAAAAACACCACAATTAAATTAATCATAATGACTGCAAGTGGTTTCTTGTTCTATTTTAGATTTGTTTAAATGATAACCTAGCACACTGAGAAAAAACAGTGCAAGTTAAGTCAAGACATGCCAGTTTGTATTCCGTGGGAACAAACAGGAACTACAAAAAGGAGTGATTTATTTACCTGCTACTATTTTGGTCATGTCATCGCGACTAATTTCTTTAAGCGCCACGATCAACATATTTTCCTTTGAGTCAGTTTGCGATCTCAACCATTCAAGGAGCATCTGAAAGACTTGTTCTTGTATGTCTTTTGGGTAATCCTGCTGATATTTGTAAATCTGTGCAGCTTTAATACCTAAAGAAGTGCCGAGTTTCTTCCAATCTTTTCCAATATTCATAGCTAGGACTCGTAACATCTTCTCATTGATATCGGTTGGTGACTGGTGTTTCGCTGACTGCATGCTGTGAACTTCGCCTCTATTACTTGCTCCTGGGGAAGAATAAAAACCAGACACTGGCTTTTATCTTAGAATCTTATTAATAAAATAACATACCTAGTCTACAATTTATTCTTCTATAAAGTATTGCTGACATAATTCATATTACCTTAATTTGAAGGTTTACCTGTAAAGGTGAATGCCTTACCAGTCCTGACTATTATAGCATAAAGTCCATTTCTATTCTATAGTTTCCAATAAAAAAATAAAGTAAACATGTAATAATTATTATAGTGGCCATTCTCAGGAAACTGAGTGACGGCTAAGAATGTTATGTTAATAATTACTGTGCTCAATTTGACATGATAAATCAAAACGACTATAGTGGGATGTTCATTGGAATAATCAGCAGGGAGAAGGGGCGGGAGCATGCCCCTCCCCCAATGAAAATGTATAGTTATGCCACTGGTGATATGTCAGCTTTCTTGCACATTGCAGTAATTAATGTGTAAATATTTCATGGTCATTAAGGGCCTGGTATCAGCTTACAATATTACATAACAAATTCATTTTCATGTTTAAAATCATCATGCCTAATAAAGACATATTTTGATTGCGCAATTGCTGGGGCTAGTGTCCCCTGGTAAAAATTGAAGAGAAAAAAAAGACAGAAAAGAAAAGAGAGATAGAGGCGAGATAGGTAAGGGTTAAGCAATTAAAAAAAAGTTGTTGATACAACTGTGTGTTTGTTATAACTTTCACAAGGCACGTTCCAAAATTATACAACACAGGCGTGGATCCAGGGGGGCCCAGGAGGCCCGTGCCCCCCGGGTAAAATTTGAAAGGATGGATTTCTTTTTCATCCTAAGCCTATCAAATTTGTTTTTTTCTGCCAAAATGAATCTTTTATGGTATGTCACTTGTAATTTCTTAGATTTGCACGATATCATAAGCCTTTGAAACCTGACGTGCCAATTTGTCCAAATGCGAGATTTGTGGGATTGAAATTTTCTTTGAGTAAAGTTAGAAGATTGGTATGGATCAGAAGTGCTTAAAAAGTGCTTGATTTTTCACCCCTCAAAATGCCAAAAGCTCAGAGCTTCCGGGGGCTTCGCCCCTGGACCCCCACCAGGGCTTCACCCCTTGACCCCCACTATCGATGTTACAGAAAATTTTCCAGTAAATTTAGAAGATTTATATGGATCTGATTTCCAACAAGAGTGTGTCTATTTCTCTGTTTTATGCACATGGAGGCTTGATTTTTAACCCCACAGAACGCCGAAGGCTCAGAGCTTCGCCCCCTGAAACCCCCAGCCATTTTTTGTTTACCCTCTAAAAGTAAATCCTGGTTGCACCGTTGTGCCCCCCAGTTTAAAAAATCCTGGATCCGCCCCTGCAACAGGCCGATGATTGTCTTTAATAGGTATTAAATAACAACCCTGGTTATCAGAAAACTGTTAAATTTTAATACATTATTTTGTATACATGTTTTCATGTGTGTACATAAACACGGTGGTACAGTTTGATGACAAAACTTTAGTTTTGAGAAGGGCTCAATGCCAAAAGTGATGCCTTGGAAGATGTGAGATCTCTGCATGTGTGAGCAACTTTACTATTTACTATATTGTATAAAGCTGTACTTGTTTTTTTAAATGTAATGTCACTCAGGTTGATATTCTTAAGTAAACAACTCAGTCTAAGTTGGCATAGGTTGATTACGGTAACTATAGACTTCTGTTTAGGTATTTTTAATAAACAAATGTAGATTGAAGGAAGTGGCCACCAGACGCGCACTAGCTCCCTTTTTTTTTGACGGAAAAGTAATAAAAGGCAAAATAATCAAAATCTCAATTTCCAAATAGGTAAAAAACAATGTGTAAACACCTCTGCTTGTCCTAGAATGCATCACAGAGCATTTAATGTTAAATATTTGTTCCCCGGCCACGCGCTGTAAAAGGTTTGTACCACTGCTGAAAAGGTCTATTCTTCAACACTGCTGCTGCAGCTAATGACAATAGCCGTAGCCAACCCAGATAGCATTAGAACTGTTGAAACAATGTTTCACTAACATTTGCCCTTTACGTTATATGTAAACGTTGATTCAGTGTAAGTTTGCTTATTGATTGAATGTTCAGTGTAAGTTTGCTTATTGATTGAATGTTTAATCAACGTTAGTATTAAAGTGAACGCTGAAACAATGTTACGTCAACGTTTATTCAACTTGTTACTGTAACGTTTTTATGTGAACGGTGATTAATAAACACCTTGGAGAGTTTATGCAATCTGATTGGTTGAATACTGGTCACATGGGGGTGTATGTGATATAAAGACCGGCTCAGTGAACTACCAAATATATGGCCCCTAAACAAGCACATTGTTGTGCAAAATCCTAAGCACAATGTGCTTGTTGCGCGAGAAACTACAGGGTGGGTATCAAATCAACTCATTTCTTTGAGCGTATTGTTTTTTTTTTTGTTATTTTGAGCAGGATCATGGTGCCGCGTGTGGGACAAACCACGTGTAGGCGTGAACGCGCAGACAATGTACAAATTTAAGGTAGCTGGTACGCGCATGAACCAACATAATGCAAAGTCATAGTCTGGTTCTTAAACATATGTATAAACATTTAATTATGTGTAAGAGATTAGGTACCACTCAAAAGTTGAACAGCCCAAAAACTGGCCCTTGAACATGAGTAGAACATTAAAAAAAATATCAGCAAAAGCAAAATCACAAATTCTGACGATTTTTACAGTTTTTTCGTTATAAGGCAATTATTAATGGGAATAACAGTGTGATGAGCCGGTCTTCACTGCGTGGTAATAACCTTGGTTGGTGGCTGGTTGCTGTTAATGTTTTCTCAACTAGTAACTTTGACTTTTTGTTGTTGCTTGTTGATAAATGGAATGTTTAATTAACGTTGACAAGTAACATTAAAACAACAATACATTAACATTTGTTCATAATATAGCCTACTACCTACCATCAACTTAACTATTCATGCATTATTCAAAAGTATATTTTGATTAATATTATCACTACATTACTACATGGTCAGTCATTACAAACCTATAAATCCTTGCATGTAGTCCCTATACATAGAGTTTGCAGTCATGGTTGCACCTTTTTCAATTTAACCTGTTTTAGTTTTAATTAATAATTTGCAATTGAAACTATCAATGGAACTTTGATGTCTAAACAAATTCTTCTCAATAGATTTGGAAAAAAAGTTGAACAAAAAAACATTAAATGTCTTCATTACACCAAATAGTTATAAAAAACACGAGTTTGGACTGCTTCTATTACCTGGCTATAAATTTGTGTACCTAAAGTTGATTCAACGTTAATTTCAACCAAGAGTTAACATTATTTCAAGAAAGGGTCATAGATTGGTTTGTCAATTAAATGCTGGTTTATAATCCAAATTATCAATAAAGATACAATAAAAGTCACATGCAAAAGCTTCAGCTGCATACATTGTCTATTTGTTGAGAAAACGTGGGAAAAACTGTCAATGTATTTTCATCAAGAATGTCAAATCCATCCACGTTTAGCTAAATGACAGCGGGTACCACAGCATTTACAAACGATCGCACAACAGAAATATTATATTAACTAGTTTAGGTAGGACATCAGTCTTCGCTATACTACAACCGATTTCATGTGTATAAAGCCAGAACAAATCTACAAAAGTTGTTTTCCCTTTATTTTACCTGATATTGAAAGCTAAAAGTCTGTTCATGTATTTTTTTAATGACAGTGTGTGTTTTGCTGCATTTTTATCTGTCCAGTTTTTCATTTTTGTAGCATGTAGTACACCTGATTTAATTGGCGGTTTTTCTAATGAACCCTCTTTTAGTTTTTAAATATCTCCAGTAGACATACCCCTCATTCTAGCGTGCTCTTCCGCAGTTTCACGATCATATGCAATTTCAATAAGTTCTTCATCTTGAATGCCAGCACCTAGACTTGACAACTCAGATGAACCGAATTCTGAAAAATCAATTTGAATGATTTAAATTATTAACAATTTTTTCTTGTGTAAGTGGTGTGAGCCACTTGAAGAAAGTAAAACAAACCTCAAGTAGATTTAAAATACCTTATTATACCTTATCAAGTAAAGTCAACAATCTAAACAATTTAATATTGGAAATTGTTTGCAGTCAGGAAAATTCTAAGCTCAGTTTGAGTTGCTGAATTGGGAAAAATTATGTTAACCTGGTAGGACACCAGTCTTCGCTACACTACAACAGATTTCCTGGGGAAAAAAAGCATTTCTACAATATGAACAAACTTACTGTGGGTACTAAGTATTTTCAAAAAATGACACTTCTTTACTATAAATAGTGATTAAAGTAACTGTGAGACAATTGCAGGTTTAATTAAATACACTGTAGAAGCAATCATTTGGGCTGGTCAATTCAAACTCAACCTAACAAAAAAGAATGGACAAATTTACACTTACCAGGGATACTTTGCCGAAGTAGGCTAAAAGAGTCTATCCGACTTGATTTGGTATGATCAACTTCATCAGGTATTGCTAAGGAGTGGTCAGTGGTCACAGCTGTTTGTGAATGGATGAAGAAAACAAAGTTGAAGGTTTACAGTCTGACATCCTTCTTTCTTTTAGACATGATTTTCACTACCCCACAGGAAGTACTAGTATCTCTGCTCGATTTTAGTATAATAGGTAGCATTTTTATGTTAAATTCTGTTATTTTCTTTACCATCTCATGTCTGATGATGCCTATAGGTGGACATTGACTGAAGGGGGCCAATTTGGTCGCCCGGAATAACTTTGGAGTGCCCTCATTTATTTGCAGTCAGTCTGACGGCTAATGTAAATATCCAGCCGGTTATTCCATTGTGTAGCAGTCACAGGCATGCACCTACCGTGCTATGCCCCGTTTCACCCATCCAAAGAAGGACAGAAGGAACTGGAAATGATGCTCATAATCTGCCTATTTCCAAAGATTATTGCATAATCCTTGATTCCAGACCTTTGTTCTTCAGTTATACAAATGTTGCATACAAGAATGGACAGGCTGCCTTCATTGTTTATCATTGTATTCAGCTCACTTGGAGACAAGTCCGAGTCTTCCGAGACTCCAGCATACCATGACAAATTATCGGCTGTGACTTATGGCCAAGATTTGAGATTCACAGTGAATGCATACTCATATATGCTCAGATGAGAACAACAAATCCTTCAGAATCTTGCAAGGTAAGTGAAGAAGTGTTGTTTACTAGCCCAAAGGTTTTACAATCTTTGACCTTCAGGCACGATCAATAACTAGTCATGGTATGCTGAAGAAACAATGATGGTAGCCTGCTTATCTCTTTCAGCATGGAGTGGCACGGTGAGTGCATGCCTGTGCTTGTTAATGTTTTGCGTACATAAAAAAGCGGGTTTACCCAACTTCTGTTTGTGTGTCCAAAAAGGTTGTGCATGCTTGACATTAACTGACATTAACATTAGTTTTTAAAAAGTGAATCTGCATTTCTTAAGGCAAGGTAACTGATTTGTCACATGCATCAGAGAGAAGGACAAATTGAGAAGATAGAAATAGAAACAACAGTTCCTATTAAACACAAAGTATTCAGCCTCACATTTGAACAGAATTTTGCTCCTGTAAACAGACAAAAAAAGTTGAGGAACTAAAACGAACAGATGCTAAAAAGAACTAAAGGACTTAAGATGGCTAATCTTTTAACATGGCTGTGTCCGAATTGCACTTTTGGCAGTGACTATGACCGCGTTCCCACTGGATCCACAATTACAAGATCCTGACCCCGCAAAAGGATTAGTCGCAGAAGTGAATCGCGGTCGCGTTCCCACTTGAGTATGATCGCGCATTGATCCACCTTTTGTAAACGGAAGTAGATCAAAAGTTCACCAACGCAGGTCACTTTCGCCCATCTTCCTCACAATTACCTGAAATACGGTGCTATTTCTCACGATGCCGCCAAGTTTGTTTTGAATTTCTTGACTGGCCCAGATGTCTAAAAAGTTCCCAGCTCCTCGTCCGACCATAGCTTGCCACGCTTCTCATCTTTTTTTGGGTTTTTTTTGGACGAATTTATGGGACGTTTATTGCTGGGCGCTGCCATCTTTAAAGAACGTACAATGCATCCAAAAAAATTGCGTGGGTTTGGGTTTAGTGTGGATGCGTTGTACAGAACGTGTAGTTGGTATCGTCACGTGACGTCAATACTGCTTTATGCTTTACTTGCAATTCTTTTATGTCACCAAATGCGTGGTGCGTGCTGGGAATAGAAGAAAAGAGAACACCGTTTTCGCGCCATTTGGGCCTACCGGACCGGATGTTCGCCCTCAAATTGCGGGGTCTGATCGCCCTTTGCGTTCCCACTAGACTTTTGGTCGCCCATTAATCCAAAAGGGCGATCAGATCCCGCTTTAATCCTACTCCCGAGGTGGATCAAATTGCGGGGTCTGATCCTGATCGCCCTCGCGTTCCCACTTACGCTTGATCGCCCTTTGATCGCCCTTTTTGAGAAATTGCGGGGTCTGATCGCCCTTTTCTCGAATTGCGCGATCAATGCGGGGTCCAGTGGGAACGGGGTCTATGGCTGGCTTGCTGAAAAGGTCTATTCTTCAACACTGCTGCTGCAGCCAACAATAACCATAGCTATAGTCTTTTGGGTCGAATGCTGCCTGTCATTTTGCATCTTTGGAATGGCAAATGGAATAGAAATCTCTTCAGCTGAAGAGGAATTAACTGTTAGCTGATTATCATTGACCTTAAAGATTGAGAAATGGTACTAGTCAGTCAAACAATTGTGGATCAAGAGAAGAATATCTCTCTAATGCAGATCAAAAGTAGCCAAGAAACTGCTGATTACTCACCGGCTTGTTCCAACAGTGGAGCTTTTTCATTGTTGTGTTCTGGAGCTGCAGATTGACTAGCAGCCTGACTAGTTGGAGAGGAATTAACTGCTAGCTTACTTTCTATAATTGCAAAATTTGAGAAATCTGTGATTGTTTCTGTAATTCTTCAAACAGATTTTGATTGTGAAAAGGTCCCTCATGCACTGTGATGCGTCCTTGATTAAAACCAAAGCAAGTAGTCAGGAAAGCACATGTAGACCGAAAGGTTTGCATGGTTTAGTGAGGCATTAATTTAAGATTTTACCCATCGTCTTGAAAGCTTTGCATTTCTGTCTTCTACAGTTAACTACAAGTTTACAGTCAGAACTTATGTACCTAAGCCAGCTTAACAAAGCTACGATGTCAATGTTCTGTTTTATGTTCGTGTTTAAAGTTCTGTGTTTTAGAGCGTTACAACACCTTCAAATCTCCCACATCAAAGGTGATGTTGGAGTCTGCGGACGATACTGTACCTGTTAAACCTACGAATGCACAATTCCCTAGCCAAAGGCTTTCCTCGCTAGAATCTTTTTTACCACTGCAATAGTGCCCTCCAACGTCCAACCCTTCCACCATGTCCCTGTGCATGTGAGACAACTTCTCCTCCCCTTTTTTTCCCTAATGTGGGTAAAAATGAAGAGAACAAAAACGAGCCCAAGTGGGGAAGGAGGGTGGGAGGTTTAACAGGTAAGTATCCTCCCTTCATGGACTCCCAAATCACCCTTGATTTGGGGGAGTCCACTTCAGGAACTCCCTTACCTGTTAAATGCACAGATTAGCACCGATGAACGGAGGAGGGCTAGGTGAGGCAAACAAAGGAGAAGAATCTAATGGGACAAAAAATTAAATACCCCTCAAGTTCGTCCCTTCGCGTTCTCCCATAGCCTGAAAATGAGAATCGAGAAGCAACCAAAACAGGAAGGGCAGAGTTCCAAGGGCTTTGAGGTAGGACATCTTATCACTGCGTAAGGGTAGGCCCAGAAGGAGTAGCTGAGCTTAGGGAGGCCTGAGTGACTCTCCCATGTGTTCGCATCACATCCCTCAGATAGCAAGTTGTGAAGATTGAGGGAGTCTTCCATGATTGAAGGCCCAAGAAGTGTCTTATGGGCATGGATACTGCCACCATGAGGGTTGGGCCACTCAGAATTAGATGACTGGATTGCTTTAACAGTCTAGCGTGAGATGGTGTCTGGGGAGACCACATCTGAGAAACCTCTCACCGGAGTGACTTCGTGCGAGCCAAATACCATCCGAGTGCCCGAACTCTTCCACTAAGGAAACTGATCTGATATCAGGGATAAAGATAGCTGTTGGCTGATAAGATTGTGAATGGATCTTCGTAAGGAAAGAAATATGAGGGATCAGACCTACCCCATCTGGTTGCCACCTGATGTGGCCTTGGTCAAGAGTTAAGGTCATGAGCTCGTGCACTACGACATCTTGCTGTAGCTATGGCTACCAGGAAAACCTTCTTAGTAGACAAGTTTAGAAAAGTACCATGAGCCATAGGTTCAAAGGGCACTTGGGAAAGTGATTGTAGGACCTGACCAAGATCCAAAGAGGAAAGGAGTTTCGATGAACATACCCCGCAATAGCTGGGCCAAAGCCTGAAAACCATCATTAACGGCCCCCAATGCTGCTCGATATCCCCGAACGTAGCCACAGAGAGACGTTGTTGGAAAAGTTCAAGAAGAAAATCACCTATATGTCGAACAGATGTTAAGCACCGATCAGTAGATCTGTTCTGTCACCACTTGTGATAATGTATGTTCGCCGGGTTGACGATCGTCGACCCCTGGCTGCCAAGGCTGCAGCGTCTGTTGAAAGGCAAGCTGAGCAGAGAGATCGCTTGACAGCAACCGGCACGTTAAGTGCAGTGTCCCCGACTGAGCGTGACGGATGCAGGAATGAGGCTGAGTGAGCAGATCTTCCTGTTGTGGGGCCTTGAGACAATGAGTGGCCTCGATCTTCGCCAAGACCCTAGGAAAGAGGGATAATGGAGGGGTAAGCGCATGCATACATGGTTGTCCAATCAACACACTGGGCGACCCAGTGACTTCAAGCGCAATATACCGGTAACTGATTGTTTAGAGCTGAGGCAAAACAGCTCGATATGAGAGCAGTCAAATTTCTGGACAATTGCCTCATCCACCAGTGGCTGTAGGGTCCATTCGGTTCGGAGGATCTTGCCCCTGGAAAGAGCGTTGGCCACAGTGTTTAGTTTCCCCGGGAAATGAACAGCTGTCAGGGATACGTTGTGTGCAACACACGAACTTAGACCATCCCACAGGAACATGCAAAGACGAGGGGACCGAGTGCCCAAGTGAACACTCTCAGATCTGTTGATAGCCCGAAGGGGAGAGATTGAAATGGGTAGGTTATATTCATGTAACGAAATCACAAGAAGGGCCAGTGCTGTTTTGCAATGGATACAAATAAGTAAGCATCCTTCAAGGCGAGAGAGGCTGCCCATGCTGGGTAGGGGTAGCGACTCAAGGCGATGTGCAACATTTCCATCGGGAAGCGTTTTGGTCTTATGTAATGATTCAAGGGGCGCAGAATTAGAACAGGGCAACAATCCCCTAAATTCTTGGGTGCGAGGAAGAAAGTTGAGTAAAAGCCCTGGTTTTCCTGACTTGTCGGAACCCTGGAGATTGCTCTTTTGGAGGGGAGAGCTTGGATTTCTGACTCCAGTGCCCAACGTTTGTCCGGATCTGATAGGACTGGGGTTATCTGGAAAAAGTGCGTCGACGGAGGGGTATTAGTGAAATGGAGATCATGACCTTGCTTGACGGTACCAAGTACCCACCCATCGTCAACAAAAGGGCCCAGTTTTTTGAGAAGTTGGAGAGACAGCCCCCACAGGCTCTATAAGAGGGACCATGCAGGAGGGTGAGACTGTCACCTGCACCATAATAATAATAATAATAATAATAATAATAATTAAGACATTTGTAAAGCGCCTAATGCAGAAGCCTCTAAGCGCATAAAGAGAACAATAAAATATACAATAAGTGAAAGAAACATTACTAGTAAGCAGATTACAAATAAGCACATTCAAACAAAAGAGTTTTTAACAGAGACTTAAAACAATGTAACGAACTAGCCTGGCGAATATGCACAGGAAGACTATTCCAAAGAAATGGAGCGGCGTAAGAAAATGATCTTTGAATGGAAGAATCCCTAGTAGTACCATTCCGGTATGACCCAAAGGAAGACTTCGGTTGAGGGGTAAATTCAGGCTTGGAGCCGCAGCCAGGGCAAGAGACAGCACATGAAGGAATGGCTGTCGGCTGCTGAGACATTGCAGAAAACACCGGGGAGGTTGCAGTAGCAGATCGAAAGGGCTTCAGCGGTTTCCAGGGAAAACACTGTGCTCTGCATGGAGCGTTCCCCTGGACAAACTGGGTGCACCCTGACCTGAGGCCTTGCGAAGGTTTGTTTTATTCGGACCAAGCCAAGGGAGACCATCCAGACTAGTCTTGACCCCATTTGAGGTGAGGAAGATAGAATCAATCACATTTGTCCTATGGGCAGCTGTGACAATCGTAGATACCCTTGTGAACTGATCCACACAGATCCGGAGACAGTCATCCAACAGCAAAAAAGCCATCTTGGTGGCTTCGGCTGAGACGGGAAAATCCCTCTTGCAAGAACATACCAAATTTTCTGACAACAGTAGAAGAAAAAACGGGAAACACAGAGACCTGCACGTGAGGCCTTGTCTACCTTGACCAGAACATCCTCAAATGTGTTCTTTTCTTTCCCTGGAAAGGGTGCCTTGAGGGTCGTGCGGGTTCCAGCATCTGCCGCGATCTTATCTCTGGAGGCAGAGGACAACGCAGGGGTGAATACAAACTTTGCGTAGTCTGCCTGAGGGTCACAGGTCAAGACGTGACTGAGGACAAACCAGTTCGACCTAGGAGAGTGTCTTCATGATTCAGTCTGCACAAATTTGGTCAATTGATAACACTGGGAAATAGCCATCCCTAGCAGATGCAGAAGTTGTACGGCGTTTGAAAGACTGGCAGGAACCTTCAGTGGGAGCTGATGGGTCGTCCGTTGAGGGGTTATGGAGGACTTATGCCACATCCTTCATTACCCGGCAGAGTCGAGGGTCAGTTGAAGAGCGGGCGGACACTGCATCTGACTCATCAGAAGAGTCGCTCGCTGGTAAAGGCTGGGCCCCAGGGGGGGCAGTGAGAGGGGTTTTAAATGCTGACTCATCCGACACAAAGATGGAAACCGCAGCGTCTGACTCTGAGTCCGATGACTGAACCATCAGTTCCAGAGGAGGTGTTGGATCTGGCAGAGCCGGCATGGCTAATTTGGGAATGAGTGAACAGATTGTAGCTGAGAGGTTGCAAAACCCCTGCAAAAATAGTGCCGTGGACTGATCTGGTGATCTGTGGCGTCTACAGCAAGAGAGGTAGCTTTGGTCACTAAAAAATCACCTAGTTATAATGAAAATAGATTTTGTAAATACTAGCCATTCAAGTTCCAACGTACGTATGTGGATATAATTTCTTGAAATAAGATCGTGGCTACATCATAACAAAATTTATTGTGATGTGCCATGTACATGAATAAACTCCGCGGTTTCCGATTGAGACCTCGCGTGAAGCCAGTGTACACGCCGGTCCTACACGCAAAAAGCTAAAATTTCAAAGGAACATGTGCTCCGCAAACCATGTGCGTTATTGCAATTTCGGGGGAAAAACCATTTTGCCCGAGCTTGTGCATACATGATCAAAGCATTTGTAACTGGTTTTGTATGCTATTACACGGGTGTTTACTATCGTGCTATCGCATTTTGACTGCTTGTGTGTCGCATCGATTGTGCATTAATTGTGTACACCATGATCACAATGTGGTCTGCATTTCGCGGCACCTTCAAATGAATTTTTTCGACGGTTTAGAACCATAAAATTGTAAACATGTACCGGACGATCGGTCAGGTATTCGTGTAACCGTAACAGGCTCAGCACCGTGTAGTGCATTGTCGTGTGTATGTGCTGTACATGTATCTTAGAGTTGTACAACATAATTGACGTGTAGATCGATGTACTAAAATCAAGATGAGCTGCGAAATTGCCTTGCCTCTGAAAGAAATAAAATCCCCAAAACTCAAATCCGTTTCAAATTGGCTTGCTGATTATGTGCCTGTTGGATCATCCTTTAAAGAGTCACATTCATGCCGTGTTGGTTGTAAATTGCCGTGTTGGTTGTAAGTTTGTTTTGTACATACATAGGCAAGTCCAGTTAACTAGCAACCTGTGATGTCACAAGTCCTTTGTCACGTGGTTTGTTTGACTTTGCAGGTTTCAGATTTTTGGCTGGGAGTGTTTCAGACAAAAAATACATTTTTACCCTGTTTTATTGTGAGGTAATGGACTCAAAATAATTTTTTTCTATTTCTTCTGGACTCCATCTAATGGAAAAATATAAACTAAAAATTTCAGAGCACCTTAATTAGAACCGCTCTTTAAGATTAAAAGTAGCCAAGAAACTGCTGATTACTCACTGGGTTGTGGCAACAGTGGAGCATTTTCATTGTTTTGTTCCTGAGCTGCAGATGGGCGAACAGTCTGGCTAGACGAAGAGGGATAAACTGCTGGCTGTCTGTCCTCGACTGTTAAGATTGAAAAGTGGTATTATAGTCAGTCAAACAACTTTGGATCAAATGGAGACCTCTCTGATACAGTGACTGTATCGTTAAGATTAAAAGTAGCCAAGAAACTGCTGATTACTCACTGGGTTGTGGCAACAGTGAAGCATTTTCATTGTTTAGTTCCGGAGGTGCAGATGGGCGAACAGTCTGGTTAGATGAAGAGGGATTAACTGCTGGCTGACTGGACTCAACTGTAAAGATTGAGAAGTGGTATTATAGTCAGTTAAACAACTTTGGATCAAGAGATCAAGACCTCTCATGCAGTTACTGTATCGTTAAGATCAAAAGTAGCCAAGAAACTGCTGCATGATTACTCTCTAGGTTGTGGCAGCAGTGGAAATGGAACGTAATTCGTGTTGTATTCTGAAGCTGCAGATTGACCAGCAGTCTGGTTAGATGTAGAGGGACTACCTGGTGGCTGATGGTGTATCACTGTGTTATGGGAAATGTTATTGATTTATTATAACTCCTACTACTCTAGTCAAACGATTACCTTCATGTGAGCTGCCCTACAGTATACACACATTGTACATGGTCATGCATATCAAATGACCTCCAGATAATTGTCCGAAGGACATTGGAGTCTTGACCAGTCAGCAAAATGGACATTGGAGTCCTTGTCAGTCAGCAAAATGCTGACCAAAGTGACCGTTTGACTCAGCAGTTAGAAAGTTGTATAACTCAGCGGAAACCATGGATTTCTTGAGACAATTATTGCATTAATACCATAGGTCCTTTTGGTTGGTAATGAGTTGCAAAAGCTAATTCTATTTTCTAAAAGTATCAATAATGGAGAAAAAATACACTTTTATCGATACAACGATAAATTATAATGTAAATTAGCAAAATTTGAGAAATCTGTGATTTTTTCTATGTTTCTTCAAACAAGTTTTGATTATGAAAAGATTCCTAAGCCAGGCATTATATTTGGTCCTTGAAAAAAGTAGGAAAAGTTTCTTGCGTATAAGGGCTGACCTACATGCACACATGGCTTTTAGACTCTTTAAAAAGATGTACTGATTTTTCCGAGGGTAAAACAAATCGAAAATTAGGCTTATGTAGGAAAAATGTCATGCCTGCTACCCGGTAAAAACACCATGATGTGTCCTTGATTGAAAGCACAGCAAGTTGGCAGAAAATCACATGTAGAACAAAGGGTCCGTATGGTTTACTGAGAGTTGCTGTCATTTTCCAATAAATGGAGATACGAGGCACAAAGAAGAAATATTGCATCTTTTCGTAACTTCACTTAAAAAAAAAGAGTAAAAAAAATTTTTTCTCTTGAGCAACCCCAGTTCGAAATCTGAAAGTGTAAGGTCAAGTTAACCACGTGGCGCGGACCTGTGACATAACTGGACAGAGATTAGTTGGTGTGTGTATGCACAAACAACGAACTGGAAGGAAAACAAACATAATTAAATTTTTAGGTTTTTGCCTTCTGTGTCAGACTCTTCTGAATCTCCAAACAACTTAACCACTTCACGTCGGATGGCGTGTTTATCCACAATCTTTTGGGGACAGACTTATAGCAGACATTTTTTAATGCCCGGAAAAACTTCGGTTTTTCTTCAATTTTTTGCTGACAGCCGGATGGCTGACACTTATATCCACCTTGACTTTCTAATGTAATGTGCACAGGTAGCAACTACCGTGATACGTTTCATTTCACCTGTACAAACAGGTTCTGGAAAATATGTCTTGTAAAATCCCTTTCCAAGGTTATTGTGTAACTCCTGATTCCAGACTTTTGTCCTGTTGTGCAAAATGTAACATTACAAAATGGACAGGCCACCATTGTCTGTCCTTATCTGTCCTTACCGGCTCAAAGAGAGGTAAGAGGTAAGTCTGAACGTTCCGAGATTCAAATACCATGGCAGATTTTCAGTCGTGGCTCATGGCCCAGGTTCTGTGAATCACGGTGAGTGCCTACTTAATTTTCTCACACAACATCAGAACCCTGAACTAATTAGAAGAGCCTTTGTTGTCTTTACTATGTCAAGTCGGGATTTCATTGTTGAAACATATTTTCTAAGGAAAACCATTACAAAAGGAGCTTCAAAAAGTTCCATAAAAATATACTGTGGATGGGAACGGATTTTTTAAATTTAAATACCGACCTGAAGTGGTTAAATGATATTGGAGAACAAGATCAAGGATACAGGAGAAACATCATGACATTCTCCAAGGAGGTTTGACCATCTTCCGTGGTTGGATTGTACAGGTACATGTATGTAAATTTATAACACAATGCTAGGCTGAACCCTACTGGGTCAAGCGGGACGGTGGTTCACTGTACACAGTGTATAAAGAACTGCTAATAATTACCGCACAATTAACTTTCTCAAAGAGACACTAACAGCAAAACTATGATGTCATGAACTCTGTATACCATTTGCTTAAAGTAGGGCTCCTAGGGCAACTTGAGATTAGTGACCCACTCATTTTCTAATAGATGAGTCAATATAAAATGGGAAAAAATTACAAGTCTCTAAACTCATGTTACAATTGTGTAAATAGTTGGGTCATATCTTTGGATTCCATGAATTTTTTTTTGCTACCTTCTTTATTTGTTGATAGATTTTACTTCAGGAACCGTTTAAAAGAAACATGAGCTCCTATGTATCTCTAAAATGTGATTGGAACCATCTTGGAAAAACTTAGTTTGTAATAGCTCTGGCACCAGATATGACCTAGACTGACAAAAGGGATGTAATTTTCCACCATTTCTGGAATGGAAAATCCACTGGAATGGTAGATGTAGAGTTCGGGGATCATCCTGACCTCTAAATCCAAGCTGGCCACTGTCGCCATCTTGAAAATTACGAAATGTGATATCTCTGGCACTAGAAGAGCTATCAGTACAATTAGTGTGTCATTTTCCACCATTTCTGGAGTGACAAATCCACTGGAATGGTAATTGTAGAGTTTAGGGATCATCCTGACCCCTAAATCCAATATGGCCGCTATCGCCATATTGAAAATTATAAAATGTATTAGCTCTGGCACTAGAAGAGCTATCAGTGGTACATTGTGGCCGAGCGGTCTAGTTCACTGGACCCAAGCTCTGGTGTTGTCAGCAGAAGACATGTGGGTTCGAATCCTGGTCTTGTCCTTGGGCCAGGCACTTAACCATAATTGCTTCATAAAAATGGGAAGGTAGAGCAATTATACTCTACCAGCCAGGCTCCGAGTGGATAATATCTTTAGGCAAAAAGTATAAACAAAATTATGATAACAGTTCCTGGTTAGGTACAACTTCTACTCACGCTACATGTACATTGTTACCAAAATAATAATTACATTTAGAATTAACGTTTTCTTGCTTAAATACAAAACACTTACCAAACGTGCAAGTTTTGATGACACAAAATCTGATGCAAACAGCTTACTTTTTGTTCTTGGAGTTTCAATGTACAACTCACACTTTCACATATAGGCTAATTCTCAAGCTAGCATTTATCAGCTTTTAAATTTACACTGCCTACATGTATACTTCCCGACTGTAAAAAGGGCAGCTTACCCACTGCAAATCTTTTGTCTTCCTAGTTCATCTGGTGTCAGAGCTATCAAACTTCATAATTTTCAAGGAGGCGATGACGGTGGCCATCTTGAATTTAGAGGTCAGGATGATCCCCCAACTCTACAAGTACATTCCAGTTATATTGTAACGCCCAAAATAGTGGAAAATAACACCTCTTTTTTACGTCTAGGCCATCTGGTGCCAAAGCTATCACATTTAATAATTTTCAAGATGGCGATTATGGCCCCATCTTGTTTTTAGAGACAGGATGATTCCAAAAACTCTACAATTACAACTTCAGTGGATTTTTAATGCCAGAGAACCCTATTTTTCCTTACAGCTCTTCTGGTGTCAGCCCATATAAAAAAGCTAATAGTAGTCGATGATAAACTAATGATACCAAATGGTAGCCATCCAGCCAATAGCTTGCAGTGGGGTATCCAATGGTTATAATTGTACTGAATGGTATTTCAAACGATATAACTATTTTACCATCTGTAACTAATGGTCTTTTCATTGAAGTGAATGTTTGAGCAATGGTATAGATGATGCTATAATGGTACTAATAATATTCTATGGTAAACCAGTGTATTTTGAATAGTATTTAGTCTGATAGAGAAATGTAGGCCATCTTGGATTCAGAGGTCAAGATGATCCCCAAAGTCAACAACAAAAATTCCAGTGGATTTGTAATGCCAGAAATAGTGCAAATTACACCCTTTTTGTTCTTAAAGCTTTTCTGGGAGCTGATGGGTCGTCCGTTGAGGGGTTATGGAGGACTTATGCCACATCCTTCATTACCCGGCAGAGTCGAGGGTCAGTTGAAGAGCGGGCGGACACTGCATCTGACTCATCAGAAGAGTCGCTCGCTGGTAAAGGCTGGGCCCCAGGGGGGGCAGTGAGAGGGGTTTTAAATGCTGACTCATCCGACACAAAGATGGAAACCGCAGCGTCTGACTCTGAGTCCGATGACTGAACCATCAGTTCCAGGGGAGGTGTTGGATCTGGCAGAGCCGGCATGGCTAATTTGGGAATGAGTGAACAGATTGTAGCTGAGAGGTTGCAAAACCCCTGCAAAAATAGTGCCGTGGACTGATCTGGTGATCTGTGGCGTCTACAGCAAGAGAGGTAGCTTTGGTCACTAAAAAATCACCTAGTTATAATGAAAATAGATTTTGTAAATACTAGCCATTCAAGTTCCAACGTACGTATGTGGATATAATTTCTTGAAATAAGATCGTGGCTACATAATAACAAAATTTATTGTGATGTGCCATGTACATGAAATGAACTCCGCGGTTTCCGATTGAGACCTCGCGTGAAGCCAGTGTACACGCCGGTCCTACACGCAAAAAGCTCAAATTTCAAAGGAACATGTGCTCCGCAAACCATGTGCGTTATTGCAATTTCGGGGGAAAAACCATTTTGCCCGAGCTTGTGCATACATGATCAAAGCATTTGTAACTGGTTTTGTATGCTATTACACGGGTGTTTACTATCGTGCTATCGCATTTTGACTGCTTGTGTGTCGCATCGATTGTGCATTAATTGTGTACACCATGATCACAATGTGGTCTGCATTTCGCGGCACCTTCAAATGAATTTTTTCGACGGTTCAGAACCATAAAATTGTAAACATGTACCGGACGATCGGTCAGGTATTCGTGTAACCGTAACAGGCTCAGCACCGTGTAGTGCATTGTCGTGTGTATGTGCTGTACATGTATCTTAGAGTTGTACAACATAATTGACGTGTAGATCGATGTACTAAAATCAAGATGAGCTGCGAAATTGCCTTGCCTCTGAAAGAAATAAAATCCCCAAAACTCAAATCCGTTTCAAATTGGCTTGCTGATTATGTGCCTGTTGGATCATCCTTTAAAGAGTCACATTCATGCCGTGTTGGTTGTAAATTGCCGTGTTGGTTGTAAGTTTGTTTTGTACATACATAGGCAAGTCCAGTTAACTAGCAACCTGTGATGTCACAAGTCCTTTGTCACGTGGTTTGTTTGACTTTGCAGGTTTCAGATTTTTGGCTGGGAGTGTTTCAGACAAAAAATACATTTTTACCCTGTTTTATTGTGAGGTAATGGACTCAAAATAATTTTTTTCTATTTCTTCTGGACTCCATCTAACGGAAAAATATAAAACTAAAAATTTCAGAGCACCTTAATTAGAACCGCTCTTTAAGATTAAAAGTAGCCAAGAAACTGCTGATTACTCACTGGGTTGTGGCAACAGTGGAGCATTTTCATTGTTTTGTTCCTGAGCTGCAGATGGGCGAACAGTCTGGCTAGACGAAGAGGGATAAACTGCTGGCTGTCTGTCCTCGACTGTTAAGATTGAAAAGTGGTATTATAGTCAGTCAAACAACTTTGGATCAAAAGGAGACCTCTCTGATACAGTGACTGTATCGTTAAGATTAAAAGTAGCCAAGAAACTGCTGATTACTCACTGGGTTGTGGCAACAGTGAAGCATTTTCATTGTTTAGTTCCGGAGGTGCAGATGGGCGAACAGTCTGGTTAGATGAAGAGGGATTAACTCCTGGCTGACTGGACTCAACTGTAAAGATTGAGAAGTGGTATTATAGTCAGTTAAACAACTTTGGATCAAGAGATCAAGACCTCTCATGCAGTTACTGTATCGTTAAGATCAAAAGTAGCCAAGAAACTGCTGCATGATTACTCACTAGGTTGTGGCAGCAGTGGAAATGGAACGTAATTCGTGTTGTATTCTGAAGCTGCAGATTGACCAGCAGTCTGGTTGGATGTAGAGGGACTACCTGGTGGCTGATGGTGTATCACTGTGTTATGGGAAATATTATTGATTTATTATAACTCCTACTACTCTAGTCAAACGATTACCTTCATGTGAGCTGCCCTACAGTATACACACATTGTACATGGTCATGCATATCAAATGACCTCCAGATAATTGTCCGAAGGACATTGGAGTCTTGACCAGTCAGCAAAATGGACATTGGAGTCCTTGTCAGTCAGCAAAATGCTGACCAAAGTGACCGTTTGACTCAGCAGTTAGAAAGTTGTATAACTCAGCGGAAACCATGGTTTTCTTGAGACAATTTTTGCATTAATACCATAGGTCCTTTTGGTTGGTAATGAGTTGCAAAAGCTAATTCTATTTTCTAAAAGTATCAATAATGGAGAAAAAAATACACTTTTATCGATACAACGATAAATTATAATGTAAATTAGCAAAATTTGAGAAATCTGTGATTTTTTCTATGTTTCTTCAAACAAGTTTTGATTATGAAAAGATTCCTAAGTCAGGCATGATATTTGGTCCTTGAAAAAAGTAGGAAAAGTTTCTTGCGTATAAGGGCTGACCTACATACACACATGGCTTTTAGACTCTTTAAAAAGATGTACTGATTTTTCCGAGGGTAAAAACAAATCGAAAATTAGGCTTATGTAGGAAAAATGTCATGCCTGCTACCCGGTAAAAACACCATGATGTGTCCTTGATTGAAAGCACAGCAAGTTGGCAGAAAATCACATGTAGAAAAAAGGATCCGTTTGGTTTACTGAGAGTTGCTGTCATTTTCCAATAAATGGAGATACGAGGCACAAAGAAGAAATATTGCATCTTTTCGTAACTTCACTTAAAAAAAAAGAGTAAAAAAAAAAGTTTCTCTTGAGCAACCCCAGTTCGAAATCTGAAAGTGTAAGGTCAAGTTAACCACGTGGCGCGGACCTGTGACATAACTGGACAGAGATTAGTTGGTGTGTGTATGCACAAACAACGAACTGGAAGGAAAACAAACATAATTAAATTTTTAGGTTTTTGCCTTCTGTGTCAGACTCTTCTGAATCTCCAAACAACTTAACCACTTCACGTCGGATGGCGTGTTTATCCACAATTTTTTGGGGACAGACTTATAGCAGACATTTTTTAATGCCCGGAAAAACTTTGGTTTTTCTTCAATTTTTTGCTGACAGCCGGATGGCTGACACTTATATCCACCTTGACTTTCTAATGTAATGTGCACAGGTAGCAACTACCGTGATACGTTTCATTTCACCTGTACAAACAGGTTCTGGAAAATATGTCTTGTAAAATCCCTTTCCAAGGTTATTGTGTAACTCCTGAATCCAGACTTTTGTCCTGTTGTGCAAAATGTATCATTACAAAATGGACAGGCTACCATTGTTTGTCCTTATCTTCGGCTCAAAGAGAGGTAAGAGGTAAGTCTGAACGTTCCGAGATTCAAATACCATGGCAGATTTTCAGTCGTGGCTCATGGCCCAGGTTCTGTGAATCACGGTGAGTGCCTACTTAAATTTCTCACACAACATCAGAACCCTGAACTAATTAGAAGAGCCTTTGTTGTCTTTCCTATGTCAAGTCGGGATTTCATTGTTGAAACAATATTTTCTAAGGAAAACCATTACAAAAAGAGCTTCAAAAAGTTCCATAAAAATATACTGTGGATGGGAACGGATTTTTTGAATTTAAATACCGACCTGAAGTGGTTAAATGATATTGGAGAACAAGATCAAGGATACAGGAGAAACATCATGACATTCTCCAAGGAGGTTTGACCATCTTCCGTGGTTGGATTGTACAGGTACATGTATGTAAATTTATAACACAATGCTAGGCTGAACCCTACTGGGTCAAGCGGGACGGTGGTTCACTGTACACAGTGTATAAAGAACTGCTAATAATTACAGCACAATTAACTTTCTCAAAGAGACACTAACAGCAAAACTATGATGTCATGAGCTCTGTATGCCAGAGATATCACATTTTGCAATTTTCAAGATGACAATGGTGGCCATCTAAGACTTGCCAACCTTGTCATTTTTTTTTAGTACCACATTAGCGCAGCGGCATAAACCAGAAGCCCAGTGCACGGCGGCATAACCCAGAAGCCAAACTACTTGTACTGTTGTTGGCACAATGCTAACAGTCAGTCCGAAAACCGTTGAAAAGAAGAAAAAAATTTGGAGGGAAAAAAAATATTTTGACTCTGGGAAAAAAAACAAAAAAACAAAAAAAATATTCGGGCAAAAGTATTTTGCTCCCCGGAGTAAAACCCTGAAGTTCCTTGTACTTTATCCCAAAGTTGGCCCAAAAACCGGACAAACTCTGAGCATAGAGCGCTTTGAGGTTCAGGAAATCTGGTCGAGTTCAGAGCAAAAAGTCCTCAAGTATACTCAGTATAAACACATGTACATCTATGCATACGGCTATACATGTACTGTACCAGATTGACCAAAACTGGATTGTGCCATTCCCACCCCCTCTGTTACGCATTGGTTTATTAGTTTTCCAGCGGGAGTTAGAATTTAAATTTAATTCTAAGCACAACCTCTTTTTTATCGAAGCGCATAATGATCACTCAGAGGCAGGGTGTCTTTGTTTGGTTGTTTTTGCACTTGGGGTCGAACGAATGACAGTTGAAGAAATTAAGAACAAAGTTGTCTGTTCGTGCTGCAGTTTTAAAACACCGCAATGTAGATTTTGTTTTTTTGCGTACTTTCTGCACAATATCTCATACCACCGTACTCAGATGTGAAAATGCATACATGGTACGCAAAATGAGTACAGATTGGCAGGTCTGCATCTTGGATTTAGAGATCAGGATAATCCCAATCTCTTCAACTACCATTCCAATGGGTCATGCCATAAATGGTGGAAAATGACATCTCTTTTGTCTGTTTAGGTCATAATGCACCAGAGCTATTACAAATTATGTTTTTAAAGATGGTGTTGGCGGCCATTTTGAATATTGCGCTATAAAAAAGTTCCTATCACATTTCAGAGGAACACAGGAGCTAATTTTCTTTTTAAATGGTTCCCGTCAAATCCATCAAGAAAACAAGAAAAGTTGAGTTTGGTAAACACAAATGCCCCGCAAGCCAGTCCGTTTCTTGACATTTGACCTAGGTGGTCTAAAAATAGGAGGCTTCTGTATCCCGAGACCAATCCACACACCAGTTTGGAGTTCATATGCCAAGTCTGTCTGAAGTTATCACTGGGACATAATTTCTTTTTTTTAGGCATAAAGGAGGGGAGGATGGGTGGGGAAGGGGTGGTGGAAGGGCAGGGTCGGGTTGGGAGGGGGGAGGAGTAGCAGGACTAATTTACACAACCTAAATTCTCTTTAAAAGGTTAAATGCCACTTTTTATTTCAACCTTGACGTTTGAACCACAAATTCAGTAGGCTTCTGTATTGTAAGGCTAAGACCAATCCACAAACCAAGTTCGGAGTTGATGTGACAAGTCCTTTACAAGTTATTGCTCGAACAACATTTCTTTTGTTTTAGCCATAATGACCTGAATATTTAACTTAGGGGGTCCAAAAACAAAAGTCTTCTTGGGGATCCCAAGACTGATCCACAAACCAAGTTTGAAGTTGATATGCCAAATCCTCCTTGTGTTATCGCTCAGACAACATTTCTTTTGTTTGAGCCATAATCACCTTAATATTAAACTGAGGGGGGTAAAAAAAACTATAGGCCTCTGGGGGATCCCAAGACCGATCCACAAACCAAGTTTGGAGTTGATATGCCAAGTCCTTCTTGAGTAATTGCTCGAACAAGATTTCTTTTGTTTAAGCCATAATGACCTTAATATTTAACTTAGGGGGTCCAAAAACAATAGGCTTCTGGGGGATCCCAAGACCAATCCAAACACCAAGTTTGGATTTGATATGCCAAGTCCTTCTTGAGTTAACACTCGGACAAGATTTCTTTTGTTTTAGCCATAATGACCTTGCCATTTGACTGGGGGGGGGGGTCCACAAACAATACACTTTCGAGGGACCCCAAGACCAATCCATACACCAAGTTTTGAGCTGACATTTGAGTCCTCCTCGAGTTATAATTTGCACACACACACGCACACACGAACACGCCCACAAACAGACAACCCATATAACACCCATGCACACACACACGCACGCACGCACACACACGCACACACACACACACACACATCCGGAAGGACATGTCAGAAACAGTGTGCCCCTTCGGTGGCTTCGCCAACCGTGGGGCATAAAAGGGTAGCAAAAAATGGTCACTGAATCCAAAGATATGACCCTACTAAAAATGTTGTGTTTAATACCCTTCAAATGCAATTTTTGTCAAAATCCAAAAATGATGTCATCACATTTCAAATAATGGTCTGCACATTTTTGCACAGAGTTTGTATGGTATTCAAACAAAACAGCATTGAATGTGACCTTTTGTCTGGTGCCTAAATTCTTCTTTGAAATGTGCGGATTCATTTTTTAGAAATGTTATGTTTCAAATTCCGCTGCGAAATACTATCAACTAAAATGATATTTTACACCATTTTAACATGAGGTTAGAGACTTGTAATTTTTTCCCCACTTTCATGAGGACTCTGTTTATTGAAAAATGAGTGCAACAACAAAACTTAATTTGACCTAAGAGACCCTCTTTAATATCAGATAAATTTGTGCAAAAATTTGTCTCTGGTTATGCTTCTAATGATCCTGATAAGCCCTGTTCAAATCAGCTCAGTATTTAAGACCAGACACTGAAGTACCCGCTACATACCAGTCGATGAATCACAACAGTCTGCAATTAAAGAAACAGAAATTTCAATCATTAGACCCTCAAACATATGAATCTTTGCATAGAGTAGGAACTAGGGACTGGTTAAATGTGTAAAAATTAGTGAATAAATCTCTTTGGGATAGAGGTGTTGATTTGTAAAGGCACTGTGGTTGTTAACCAGTAAACGCCAGATTAGACCCATATTAAAGAAAAAATTCCACGAAACCAGCAAAAAGGATGCCTGAAAAAAGCCTGGAAATGTTTTTCTGTAAGAGGTCGCCAGCAGGTAATGTGTTAACACGTCCGGACATTGCATTGCGTAGCATGCACAGTGCATACACTCACTGTGTTAAGCTTCACATGACAAGAAAGGGTAGTTTGGGTATCATCCTGACCCCCAAATTCCAGATGGCCGATGTCATCGCCATCTTGAAAATTAATGTGTTAGCTCTGGCACCAGAAAAGCTTTAAGTACAAATCTCCCTTTTTAGACCGCCACCATTGTTGACCAAATGTTGTATTCAGCATGCAAAGGCAAGTCTGAGATACCACCATACCATGGCTATGGCTTACAGTCAATGTTTGGCCGATTCATGGAGAACTAAAGCCACATATTCTCGAAAGAGAAAAATAAATCACAGTGATTTTATGAGACCATTTGTTGTCTTTCCCTTGTTTATTCATGGTTTTATTGTTTCAATAATCTGTCAAAAAAACACACCATAAATCCAGAAATTCTAAATATTAGTCATGCAGGTGAGCAAAGACATTTTTTTAAATAGCAGCGATTAAGAAAAATTAGTCTCAACACTTGAAGCTCATTTGTTACTTGGCTGTTACCAGCAAACCTATTTAGTTCTTAGAGCTTTAACAAGCTAACAGCATGTATTCATTAGCCAGATACTGGCCTTTAGAACATGCTGGTTGCCTGCCAAATGTACCTTTGACCTCAACCTGACAAAAATGCAAACATATGAATACTCAGACGCAAGTCCAACCTATAAAACACATGGGGCGAATCCAGGATTTCTGAAACAGGGGGGGGGGGGTTTGAAATGTACCATGCAGCAAACGATGAAGGCAACTTATGGCGCATGAGAACGTAGCACGAAGCCCTAGCAGCATGGAAATTGGGGCCCGCTTAAGGGCCTCGGAAAATTTTGGATTCTAGATGCTCTGTGGTGGGATCTCAAGCAATATCTGACCACTTTAACAAATCGTTTTGGCAAAATCATAAGCATCATTTTCGAGTCGGGAGTCATGGAATCAGTCATCCTGAGTTATAAAATCAAACTGCAGGCTACAATATTTATTCGAGAACGAAAAAGTGTTGGGGGAGACAAACATTATTATAGTGCAATTTTCAATAAAATTTACCAAAAAGGGTGTCTCTGTCAATTAGTTTTTATATACTTAAAAGAATAGGATTAAAATGTAGCACAAAATATGTTCAATCCCTGCTAAATAAATGGTACAGTTCAACAACATCCCGCTGTCGCTGTAAGCAGATCCTGGCAGGTTCATGAGAAGAACAATTTGTTTGGTCGAAGGTATGAGGGTATCTCTCTTTTAAATCCATTAGGGCATCCGCCGTACTGTAGTGGTCTGAGAAACAAACTCCCTCCAAGCCTCCCTGTCCAGAGCGGTTGTCGTTAGCTCATGTATGCTACTTCTTTTAAGTGCAATACTCTTGAATGACCAATCCAAATGAAGCTTACAACAGTATGTATATCCATAAAGAAAGGACCAAAGAAGGAGTTTGAACCTGTCGGGCAGTAACAATAGAGATCTATGGGCCAAACGAACCCTATTTGTAGGATGTGCAACGCCACATTTTATACTGGTAAACCCCAACTCATTTGGCCCTGCATTGAAGAACGCTGCATCATATTTTCCCGACGTCAATTCACTGCAAACTTTTCAAAATAAATGGAGTAGATATTTTGCATCAAATAAGAATTTATCGCATGCACAGTCGAGTACAGTTCACCCTGGTTCATAAAGACGCACGCAATTGCAAAGATTTTAACGACAAGAATCCGTCAATGTTTTGTTTTTGAAAATCAATTAAGGTTAAGGGAATTTACATCAACATTTTCAAAATTATGGCTTTTGTTAAAACTGACAAATATACAATTTTCTTGGTCAAAAAATTGTGCATCTGAAAGGGAGTGAGTTTCTCTTTTTGAACATGTTAATTGATGATGTGGCCAACCGTAGCCAACGTAGGCCAAACCACAATCAAAAGATTTGAAGACTGTAAACATTCTTTTCCTGCCACTTCATTCAACAGAAAAACTGGTTTGGGGTTCCCCCCGGGGAAAAAAAATACAAATGATATTTAATGGCAAACTAATGGTACCAAATGGTAATAAATGGTAGCCAGTGGTTTTCAGTGGTGTATCCAATGGTCATAATTGTACTGAATTGTGTTTTAAATGGTAGAATTTGTTTACCATCTGCGACATATGGTCTTTTCATTGACGTGAATGGTTCATCAATGGTACAGATGGTGCTGTAATGGTAATAATAATAACTAGACATAAGAATTTGTTTGATAACAAATTCGAGGTGTTCGGGTTATCGATGGGGTCAATGTTGTGTTAATGCGTAAACTATTTAATAAAATCGATGAAAAGATTATTGATAGTTTTTGGAATTTCACAGAAAGTAAAATGTAAACCTATTACATTTATACCTTTAGTTACACAGGAAATAATTAAATGCTGAGGTTACTACTTAACATGCGGTTTCAAACAGAAGACGATGTCAATTGAGATCACACGCTTTGTAGTGTTTGTTTAATTTTTTGAAGACCTCTCTGATGATGTACTAGTAAACTTGGATGTGCGCTGTGAGGATGCACTCTCATCTGTGCTCTGTAAAACTTCACCACTTTACAAGCACCAGGCACTACACTCGAATAAATTTGTCATCTTGTTGATTGTTAATCATCAGTGATTCTTTTTGGCTAATTCCTGATGTGATTCTGGATTGGACATCTCTCTAACCTTTTGGATTTTCGTTTGCATTTCATCAACTGCACTACCTCATACAGTCATTACTGATTCAGCCATTTTACCATGCTCATGGTCTACAGTTGGACAGTTACCACCATTGTCCTATTGTGTGTGCTGCGATTGTCATCTAACCACCTCTTTATGGAGTTATGTAAGGAGCCCACTCAAGCATGGACCTACACAAGAGAAGCACTCCTACTTATTAATGACACTGTGAAACAACAAAGGCACCTGCATCCACTACCCTATGATACATTTCAAATTGCACATTCTCTAGGCTTACTGAATGTTAAGCCCACAAGGAGGAAAGAAAGCTGGACTGAAACAGAAATACAAACTACAAATACATGCCCACAAATACTGCAATGATCTCTCTGTTTTCACTGAACTGTCAATCAGTTAAAAGCAAATCTACCAATGGAATTATTTCTGACCTAGTGGTTGAACATGACATAGACATCTTTGCCCTCACCGAGACCTGGCTTGCTGATGATGAAAGTGATGAATTTTATATCAATTCACTGACACCTCATGGCTATGATATCGTCAATGTCCCACGTGGTGGCGGCGACCTGCATGGAGGGATTGCTGTACTTTATAAAAAAAGCATCAAAGTTGTGTCCACATCATTGAATCAAAGCAACCAAAGTGATCGGACTATCAAGAGTTTTGAGCATTGTGAAATTGTGTTCTCCTCCGGGTCTAAGTGTTTCACACTCGTGGTTATCTACAGACCTCCACCTTCTGTCAAAAATCAACTCACAACGGCAATGTTCTTTGAGGAACTTTCAGAAGTCATGCAAGACTTCACTGTTGCTAAAGGGGATCTAGTTATCGTTGGTGACCTAAACCTTCATTTGGATGATCACCATGACTGTAACACAAAACGCTTCATCGACCTAACTGAATCTCTTGGTTTTGTGCAATCTGTTGTTGGCCCTACCCATAGTTGTGGCCATACGCTGGACGTTGTGATATCCCGGGAATCTGACTCCTTAGTCAAGAACACTTGCGTCCTGGATCAAATCTCCGACCACAGACTCATTGCTTGTCAGCTTGATATTACTAAACCACTACCAGTTATGAAGACCATTACATCCAGGAAGTTCCGATCTCTAAATGTACAATCCTTCCAGGATGATCTTCTGACCTCTGAACTCATAGCGTCTCCGGCCTCAGATATTTGTGACGCTGTGGAGCAGTACAACACTGTTCTCACTAACCTTGGGGACAAATATGCACCTGCATCCACTAAGTCAGTGCCACTACGTCCGAAGCAACCCTGGTACTCAGATTCTCTGCATCTGGCTAAATGTAATCGCAGAAAAGCGGAAAGAAAATGGCTAAGTACTCATTCCAACGATGACCTTTGTCGTTACAAGGAAGTTAAGAATAACTACTACCGCCTACTTTACAAATCCAAATGTAGTTTCTTCAATGAAAAGATTATCAACTGTGGCAACTGTTGACAAAATTCAGACTATCAGAGACGGCCTCTCTTCTCATGCATCTGCTGTTATAGCACCACGATCCAGTGTGAGCTCGTCCTTGGATTCCTTCACCACAACTTGTGACGAAGAAGTTGGTGAGATTATATCAAAGGCACCTAGCCCTTCTTGCCTTCTAGACCCAATACCAACTTGGCTGGTTAAGCAGTTTTTGGACACTCTCCTACCCACCATCAGCAGTATTGTAAACTCATCCCTCAAATCAGGTGCAGTTCCATCCCGTCTTAAATCTGCAGTTATTACACCATTGCTGAAGAAACCAAGTTTGGATCATAATATTCTAAAGAACTACCGCCCTGTAAGCAACATGACTTTCCTATCTAAAGTGCTTGAACGAATCGTTGCCAAGCAGCTGACCAACTACATGAGTGAACACCATCTTCATGAGCCCATGCAGTCTGCATATAAGCGCTTCCACAGCACTGAAACAGCACTCATTCGGGTGCATAATGACATAATGTGGACCATGGAAAAGCAAGGTATCACCATCCTAGTTCTCCTTGACCTCAGTGCCGCTTTTGACACGATCGACCACAATATTCTATTTGCTCGGATGGAAGACTTGTTGGGAGTGCATGATGTTCCACTGAAGTGGTTCACATAATACCTGTCTGGAAGAACGCAGCGTCTCCACATCAACAAGAAGTTCTCAACACCTCATGATCTGCTGTATGGTGTTCCCCAGGGGTCAGTCCTTGGCCCCCTGCTGTTTCTGATCTATACTCTTCCTCTTGGGCAGATCATCCATAAACATGACTTGGAACTACACATGTACGCTGACGACACTCAGATCTATACATCTATCTGTCCTGTCAAGTCTTCTGATGTCCTTCAAAATGTGTCAAAAGTCGAAGACTGCATAACTGAGGTGCAGGCCTGGATGTCATCAAATTTCCTCAAACTCAACGCTGACAAGACCGAGGTAATAGCGATTGGATTCAGGGCACAACTTGCCAAGTTCAATCTTCCATCTGTGAAAGTTGCAGGAGTTGATGTCTTAGTCGAAACCAACCCAGTCAGAAATCTTGGTGTTATGTTTGACCCTGCGATGACCATGTCTGCGCAAGTGTCAAGCATAATCAAGACCGCCAACTTCTACCTCACTAACATTGGCAGGGCACGCAGACTGCTAACTGTCGATGCAACCAAACTGGCAGTGCACGCATTGGTCACTTCAAGACTTGACTACTGCAACAGCCTTCTGATTGGAGTTAGTCAAAAACTCAAAAGGAGGCTAAATAACGTTCAGCGTACTGCTGCCAGACTCATCACAAACAAACGCAAGTTCTACTCTATCACCCCGGAACTAATCAAACTACACTGGCTCCCAATACAACAAAGGATCGACTTCAAGGTCATTACTCTCATGTTCAAGGCCCTTCATAAACAAGCCCCTGATTACATCATGGACATGCTGCAAGTCGGTGTCGGACGGAGACAACTTTGATCTACTAGCTCCTGTTCACCATACTTTGTTGTGCCAAGAACTAGTCACATCACCTTTGCAGATAGAGCCTTCTCAGTCTATGGACCCAAACTCTGGAATAAACTTCCAAATCACATCAGGGACACAACATCCTTCAACAAATTTAAGACACTTCTGAAAGCCCTCTTGTTTCAGGAGGCTTACCATCAATAACTTATTTATTTCTTCTGTGCCTCAGCGCCTTTGAGCAAACCTTGATTTAGGCGCTTTATAAATTGTGTATGATTGATTGATTGATTGATGTATAGATTGTAAAAAAAACAAAGCATGATTCATGAGTTATGATTTTTTCAAATAATAAACTTTCTTTTAGTTTAATTCAACACCTTGTGACGTCATTATCGTTTCATTAAAGCGGTGTCTTTTACTTGTGAAGAGCTAACTATGTGCGAAGTTTGAAGGTTTTGTGATGTTGGTAATTTGATTTGCTTGTAATTTTAATAGTTCAAAATTGTTCTATCCAGGATTCCAATCACTGAAGCAACATTTTTGTATTGATTAAGAAAGAGCACTAAAGACAATAAAACACATGCTTACACAAGCTTTGCAATTCATGCTAACTTTATTAAAGGCAGTGGACACTATTGGGAATTACTCAAAATAATTATTAGCATAAAACCTTACTTGGTAACGAGTAATGGGGAGAGGTTGAAAGTATAAAACATTGTGTGAAACGGCTCCCTCTGAAGTGACATAGTTTTCGAGAAAGAAGTAATTTTCCAAGAATTTGATTTCGAGACCTCAGAATTAGATTTTGAGGTCTCGAAATCAACCATCTGAAACTTCGTGTGACAAGGGTGTTTTTTCTTTCATATTTATCTCGCAACTCCGACGACCAATTGAGCTCAAGTTTTTACAGGTTTGTTATTTTATCCATATGTTGAGATACACCAAGTGAGAAGACTGGTCTTTGACAATTACCAATAGTGTCCAGTGTCTTTAAGTCATACTTCCTTTAAAGTGTTGACAGGATTTGAAAAACAGTTGGATTTTGATAAGAACTAAATAACTGTAAAAGTCTCCTTTATTTAAGTATTACAGAGGTTTCGCAAGTGTACGGATACAGATACAGGTACGGGTGTTGGCCGACTGAGCATATCCGACGGGGGGGTCCTCATAACTCAAGCGCGTAACCGCGACCGATTGTATCGAGGACTCACCGGTTGGAGGTAACCTGACCACAGGACCCCAGGAATTTCCGAAGGCGTCCTCCCACGGGTCCGTCGATGGGAGGTCGCCCGGGGATTAGTAAGTCACTTGCGCCACGCCCCAGTATATCGGGGGGCGGACGCTCGGAACCCGCGGCCCGGTTGGGCACGCTGTTGTCCGAATTGGGGCTGGGCCAAGCGTGAGCTGGCCGAATTATCGGCGCGGCCACGAAAATTGCCACGGGACGCCTTTTGTGGGCGGCGCCAGGGGAATGACAAAGGATGGCTTCTTGGCCTTACCCGCAGCCTTTGCCAGGGCTTGAGGCTTCTTTAACTTTATTTTGTCTGTGGCTTTGATGCATTTAGCCTCAGCCTCCATGGACAGTTGGAACTGGCCAGCAAATAGATCCTTCCCTGTCAGCGGGAGATCGTCAAGACATTTACGTGCCCCCGCTGACGAAAGAAAAAGGGCGTCCAGTACATTGGCGCGTCTCGCCGACATCATCAGGGTCGCTACCCTTGTGAACTGGTCCAGGACGGAGCGCAGCCCATTGTCCAGGCAATGGAGGGCCGCTATCATCATGTCGGCTGGCACTGCCGAGTCCTCATCGCACCCCAGCTCCAGGTATTCCGATACGAGCAGGTGGAATGACGTCGCCCGCATACCCATGCGTGCAGAAGAGTCAGCGTGCCACGTCCTCTAATTTCCCACGGACCCTGTCCGCGAAGGGGAGCTTGGAAGAGGCAGAACCTCTGTCGGCGGCAAGCTTGTCAATGGCTGAGTCCGACAAGACGGGGGTAGCAAAATATTTCTCAAAATCCCCAGAGGGGAAACGATAATAGGGGTCCGTACGCTTAGAGTACGGAGTCCACGCCTTGGCCCCCGTCCATGCGATCGACGCACACCCTGTCAAGGGGCATCACTGGGAACGGCTTGTTCGTATACCTTGTCGGGCCCGATCTCTTCTTGAACGATTGGCTAAAAAAACCTTTTTTCAGGAAATATAAAAATCTGCGTTTGGATTTAAGACGATAACCTGAACCTAAGTGAAATAAGGCGTGACATCCTTATAGACCCGGTTCCAAAAGAAGCCCGGTACGAAATTCCCCTGGTGTTGGCCTTAAGTTGCTTCGGTCACTGAAGCATATCGCTTATGAGGCCTGTGGTTTCTGGCTCTGGTGTCACACAAAAGACGGCTTAAGCGGATTAAGGATTTTCGAAAAATAAAGGCATATTTCCAACTATTCTTGGCGTTTCCGTGATTTCTATTTGGGTTGATTTCTAAGAAGTTAGTTTTGATGGTTGACGAAACCTCAAACAAACTTGAAAAATGAAATGTGTCAAATAATTTACCCCCCCCTCCCCCCCAAAAAAAGAAGAAGATGAAAACGAAGAAAAAAGAAAAAAAACAATCATAAGTATATATAATAAAAAATAATAGTAGCAAATAATCAAACAACAAGTAATGAAAAAGAAAAATGCCAGCATGGTTAACAATCTCTTTTTGGAATAATTTGTGGCTCTGAAAAGAGCCGGTTGGTTTGTTCGACTTGGAAGAACTTCACAGCTTGTGGATAAGGCGGTCATGACGATTCCTGTTACACGCGCTCATGAAAACCTTCCTGCAGCCTTTCTTGCACACCCGATCCCCCTCAAGTGGTGTTGGTATCCCTTTATCAAGTTCTGAGGTCTTTAGAGTGCCTGACATAGCCTCGGTTGCTAGTTGATGCCAGGTGGAGAAGTGATCTTTGATCTTGGCTGATGGCTTTGGACTGAAGTTGGACCCTCCTGCATACTCGTGAAGGAAAGTCATGAGTCGCTTTGCGTGAACTGGTCTCTCTGTGCAGTGCTTGCACCAGCGATCTTGGCACTTGAGAAACTCCAGCTGATACGACCGTTGGGTGGAATGTTTTGCCAGAAATTTGTATTCAGCTGCAAGTTCTATCAGGACTTTATCTCCCCGAATCTTGGTCCCACAGATCCGTCAGATCCTCAATTTTGGTCTCATCGTTGCACAAATGTTTTGAAGACGAGCCCATTGCGACTGTTTGAACTGAAAATGAATCAAATGTTCTGTTTTGAAGGCAGCGCTGAACATTCTCAATGGCTGTGTCAAGGACGACCGCGTTTTTCATGGTGCGCTCTTTGTCGAAAAGTTGTGTCTGCTCGTCAGGTGTTTTTTTTTCTCCGTCAACGGACGCTGAAAGTTGCAGTCCTGTCAACCACATGGTCAACGGTGCCCGAATATATTTAATCATGTTAAACCTGCTGTCACCGGGGGGCATATGCGACAAGACACAGGTAGTCCATGTTTAGATTCCGCCACAGTCTGCCCATCATCATCACAACTTTCAAGGCTGTTCTTTCGCCAGTCCGGACCATTGTCGGAGACTATCACAGCCGCGTATTTTCCGTCCTTGTCACGAACATTGCGTATCAACGGTAGAAGATCGGTGTAGTGGCTAAAAACTGACGCTTTATAGAATTTGTTGCCTCGCAAACACATCGTGAGGGGGCCAGTTCTCGGGTACTTGTAGTGAAGTCGACCATGCTTGTCGTGGTGGAACTGCGATCGACTGCGGCTTGGAATTGGTTCCTCATGGTGTTTGGGACTAGTGTTCTGAATGTCACCGGAAGCTCTCACTGGGCTAACGGATCTTGATCAAACACGCTTGAGAGCTCTAGTGGCTTTAGCTGCATGTATCCACTTGGAATTACTTTGTAGCCTGTCGCAAAGTTGTGGTCAGGGTAATGTACCATGTCGCCCTTCGCGAAGTAGTTACGAAACGCCACCCGCCTATGAACACAGGGTCCACTTCCGACGAGGAGTTTGTTCTTGTCATCCACGGACCAGCTAGACATCTCACTGTTGAAGCATGCAGCCATTTCTAGCGAGTAGTTGACAGCGCTGCGGCAGTAATGAGAATTTTTGTGCTGTTTGGATATGTCCTTTCTCTTAACCCCAACTTTTGCGTCGATAAGAGACTTATAACGTAGCCGTGATTTGCGTGATTGGTGAGGAGGGACAAAGGAGGTGAGGAGGGACAAACAGGCGAGCAATTGTACTCAGGCTGATGGGTTTGTCAAGTGTTTGAAGATCGGGTATCTTTGCTGTGACGTCGTCTCAAAGTTGTTTTGCAGTTATACCGACTGAAGACCAGGTTTCTGACCTTCTCCTATGCGCTGCACATCCGTTCTCTCGAAGAGTGTCGATAACAGCAGGAATCAGTTCTGGAAATTGCTGATGCAGTCCACGTCATCCTCGTTTCTTGGGTAGGGTTCCTTGAGCAGTAGTTGAACGATTATCCAAGATACGTTTTCCAGATGACCGCAGAGGAGACAATAAAGGTGGGTGATGAATGGGTGACAAACGGCTACAGCGCAAAGGGCTGAGAATCGTAGAATCTCCTGATGAGTTAATACATTTTACTGGGCTTAGAGCGAATTCCATGTTTGCACTACTGTAACAGAAGTATATTTAAAAGGTTGGTCGCCGCTGTCAACCAAGCCACGCGTCTTGCCAAGCAAAAGATGTGGTTTGATGTCATGCTCAATTGGTTCCAGCCAAGAGAATTCAAGCTCATAGACGCAGACTTCGCGTGGGTAACCCAAAACAGACTCTCTTTTTTTAATTCCTCACTTCATGCTTTTACCACTGTCACTTTTGCCCATCTATACTATCTTATTTGTAACTGCAAAGAGGATTCGTTTTGCAAGATGGATTCTTCAAGTATAATGGAAGTTGAAAAGCGCAAACGTAAGTACATTTTTTATCTATATGTTTTTTAAACTTCAGTAATACCAGCAAGGGATGAATGTCAAGAGCAGCAATGATTAATAGTATTGCACATGAGGTCACATGTCCCACATCCCCTCTAAATAGCTATTGTCTACCATATTTGATTACAATGTAGTAGTATCTCGAACATAATTACAACCAATTCACGTAAATCATCACCCGTGCTGTATAAAACACTATATATATAAAACGCTATATAATAACTTGTGTTAATTTTTATGAAATTGTAGATGATGTTGAGGTTGAGGACTCTGACGATGAAATGGACCTGGCCGGCCCGAGAAAGAAAATCCTTGCAGATTTTCAAGAGCCAAGTTCAAGAGCTCCTCGTTGGAGCTGAGCCCTCACGTCACGACCAGACATTGATGGAGATGATGGCCAGCATGTAGAAGAGTCTAGATGAAGGGTTTACATCAGTAAATAAACGTCTTGATAATTTGGAACTGTGGCAAGACAAGCTCGGGGAAGCCGTTAAGGTCATGGCAATGACTATAGCACCAGAGATCGTTGCACCAACACCACACTCATCAACAGCTTTATGCCAGCCACTGCCTGCTGCCCCTGCCTCTACTCCAGAAAAACAACACCACGTGCCTGATCCAGAACCTCCCGTGGTCCATCGACAAATTGTCCCCAAATTTATACCGGGACCTGAAGACGGCACATTTCTCCTAGCAGGAAACGAGACTATGGTGCGCCCCATCACTGACTACGTCTTATATTGAGAGATGTTCAAACAAGAAAGAGAACAGGGTCAGACTCCGATCGGGCTAGGCTTCTTTGCCTCAATCTATTAAAAAGAGAACTTACAAAAGAGGAACTAGCCAGGACCAATGTCACCGGGAACTCAAGAGATGAACACAACAAGAAATGTCAAATCCCGAAGATCAGCCGAGTTTTGTTGCATGCTATTTTCCAGCAAGCGAGGCAACAGTTTCCAGAATTTGAAGACTGGTATACAGACTCTAAATGTAGAACTGTTGAAATTCTTAACTAGGGCAGGGTTAGACCTTAGCGCTGGTCCGCTGGCCAAATGCCAGTTGAAACGGCGGCGGACCAGCTGAAACACCTTGTCAAGTGGTCCGGCTGGCCAGTCGAAAAAAATGAAAGGCTTTGAGGTTTACAAAACTAAATTTGTAAACAAACCGTCCGCATCGCTCCTGTAGTCTGGGATTATTGTCAGCATCCCTTGTAAATGAATGTAATACACTTTATGTGAATTAAAGTATCACAGTTTACAACTTGTCTCTGACCATGCTCAGACACAGTTAACAATGTGTGTTTTTTGTATTGCACCTGTCCCTGATGATAGTTTACAGCATATTGTAAGTGGAGCCGTGTGAGACTGTGAGTCTGCCAAGTAGGTCAGGTTTGGGCTACTTGCATTTTAATTACATAAACAATTGCAAGATAGTCCTAAATGTATATAGAAGAAAACAAGTGTAGATCGTGTCACTTGGGTTCATTTATCTTTTGGGTTCCGAGCTGCAAACCGTTCACCTAAAAATATCTCAGTAATTATGTGGCAATTTTTGCTGTCCGTTTCGGACCCAAATGCTACTAAGTCAACCTCCAAACGTGAACGTGACAAAGCGTACGATAAAAATAAAAGACGACGATCGTATCGGCAAGAATGGGCATCCGAATTCAAGTGGCTGTGTTACAATGATGACGAAGACCTGATGTTTTGTAAAACCTGTCGATCCAACGGAGTAAAAGGCGACAAGGGGAAAAAACAAGGTAATGTTTTCTTCAAGGGCACAGATAATTTCAAAATTGATTCTGTAAAGTCCCATGCCACAAGTGAAAATCATCAACTTGCAGTGGACAGACAGAAGGCCAAAGATAGCGTCCCAGGAACAAGCCCAGCAGAAGTGATGCTCAAGTCCATGAACATGACCTCCATGAAGCGTCTACAGCTTCTGTTTAGAAACGCCCATGCGATTGCCATCAACTGCCGCATAGCAGAGGTGAGTTTTTAGGGTAAATAATATTACTTGGGCCTTGATTTAATTTATGTGTTTTATCATGAATGATTCGACCACAGTAATCGTTCAGACGTTTTCGTTTTTTATCTCAGGACTCCGGCAATAAAATTTGTACAAAAAATAAGAACAAATCAAAATTAGCAGCTATGTGGTTACACGTTAATAATTATTCAAATTTAGTATTTCCAAAAACCAAAAACCATCAGGTAATTTTATCGTTGGTTAGAGCCTCAAGTAGAAAATTGACTTTTTTTTAAATACTTTTTTTACACTTTGACAATTGACAATTTTTTATGTAACCGTTTTCAAATAAAAATGTATATTAACAATCAATTTGAAAGAGAACAAATATAAAACAAATTATGGGCTACGCCCGGCCGCTCGGTTCGTTGGATGACTCAGTGAGCGGGCAGCCGGATCCAACCTGTAGCCAGCCGGTCGGTCAGTTTGCTTTCTCGGTCGCTTTTTGTTCCCCCATTACACCACTGACCGCCAGCAGGCGCGGCCCAGTGCATGCAGTATGGTGGACAGCTCCATGGGCGGAACCACGTGCGTTACGTAGTTGGCTCAGTGTGGGCTTATGAATATGCACCACTTTACTGTCCGTAAACTGCACCGTGCGTACAGGCCGGCGAGGCTAGGCATTGATGTACTGTATTACTGGAGACGAAGTGTTTGGGTCTGTACATGGTAAAACAAGCAAACACATGTTTTACCTACATGTATAGGCTGGTTCCCACTGTTTGGTTTTTTATTCGTTATTCACGTGGTCGGAGGGTAGAACCAGACCGCGTTTGGTTTGCATTTGTGTTTGTCATCGTTTGCAAAAGTCACTCACGATTCTGGTTATGTCTAAAACTTTGCACTTAAGAATATCTATTGCAATTAACTACTAGGATTCATGAAATTTAGTTGGCAGGACTGGATGCAATTTAGTAAGAATTTTTAAGGTAACATCACTAGAAATAAACAGGGTCATATCATTTGAATATCTAAGCTTTTTCCTTACAAAAGTCCTATAAAAAAGAGGTCTTATTTTTAGTTCAAACAAAGTATGAATGATTGATTTATTGGATGAAATTCATTAAACATTTTCAGGTATGAGAAGATCACAAGAGCAAAGTGGTCTGAAATAATCCCTGCATTGAAGGAGGAGCTGCCCATCATCTGCTGTCTGGTTGACCTGATGGAGACAATCCCAGCCAGTTCAGCAGATGCAGAACGTGGTTTCAGCAGATTGAAGCTGCTCAAGACCAACCAGCGGAAAAGACTTCGGGACGAATCGGTCACAGACCAACTAATACTGCATACTGCCTCCATTGAGAAGTATGACCCCATGCCCGCTATAGATCTATGGGTAAACTCAGGAGTGCGAGAGAAGCGCATGGCTGGTTCAGCAAGTGAGGGAGAAGATGAGGAGCAGAGTGAGGGAGATGATGAGGAGCAGAGTGAGGGAGAAGATGAGGAGCAGAGTGAGGGAGAAGATGAGGAGCAGAGTGAGGGAGATGATGAGGAGCAGAGTGAGGGAAAAGATGAGGAGCAGAGTGAGGGAGAAGATGAGGAGCATGACCCCATGAGTATGACCCCATGCCCGCTATAGATCTATGGGTAAACTCAGGAGTGCGAGAGAAGCGCATGGCTGGTTCAGCAAGTGAGGGAGAAGATGAGAAGCAGAGTGAGGGAGAAGATGAGGAGCAGAGTGAGGGAGAAGATGAGGAGCAGAGTGAGGGAGATGATGAGGAGCGGAGTGAGGGAGATGATGAGGAGCAGAGTGAGGGAGAAGATGAGGAGCAGAGTGAGGGAGAAGATGAGGAGCAGAGTGAGGGAGATGATGAGGAGCAGAGTGAGGGAGATGATGAGGAGCGGAGTGAGGGAGAAGATGAGGAGCAGAGTGAGGGAGAAGATGAGGAGCAGAGTGAGGGAGATGATGAGGAGCAGAGTGAGGGAAAAGATGAGGAGCAGAGTGAGGGAGAAGATGAGGAGCAGAGTGAGGGAGATGATGAGGAGCAGAGTGAGGGAGATGATGAGGAGCAGAGTGAGGGAGATGATGAGAAGCAGAGTGAGGGAGAAGATGAGGAGCAGAGTGAGGGAGAAGATGAGGAGCAGAGTGAGGGAGAAGATGAGGAGCAGAGTGTCGAAGAAGGCACTTCATCCGACTCAGATTTTTAGATTTTTAGTAAAGAGTTGGATGTTCTCATTTCTCAAAAATATTTACATTCTTTGCAATTTTTTTCAAGCCCAGTTTTCATACCGTCTACGGTCTTACACAATGTCAAAATTCGTTTTTGAGTTATTTATTGAATGATTGTTTCATATTGTTTATGAGTTTGGTGTACGTCATTCTGTTCATAATAAATACAAGCTTTTAACATAGAATCACTGTGTTAGACTGCTCACTTGAATGTCTGAGATATTGTATATTGTATTTTATTTAAGCTGATATACTGGCGATCACCTTGTTATGCACACGCGGCCCGGCATATTAAGACAGACCAGTAAAAAATCTGGCGGACCAGTCAAAATTCAAGCCAACTGGTCCTGCTGGCTAGTTGAAAAAAAAAGTTAAGTGCAACCCCTGGACCGCTGTAAGAGGGCGAGAAAGGAAGTAAAGGATCGGTCTGCTCTGTAGGTTGAAGCAGAGAGCAAAGAATAAAGTGTAAACTGAACAAAGAAATAATTTGTGCCTTTCGTGTATTAATTTGTTATATTTCTGCTTTTTAATTTGTATCCAACCAGCATATTAATCGGTTAATCGGTTAAGGAAATGATCTTCCATGGGTATTTGGTACTACCCTTGTGGTACAAAAGGTATTTACCAACAACTAATCCCTTAACAATAGAGCGATCCAGCCAGCCAGAAGAAAAACACATGGCAGCAACTGTGGTAGCTTCTATTGTCAAGTGCACTACCACGGATTAGCGCTATTCAATTGCTTCTTTTGTTGAGCTTAACTATAACTCTTAAGAGCCAGGGGGTTCTCCAGACTTCTTAATCCCTGTTCCTCTGGTACTGTTTGAACTTCTCTTCGGTTTAAAAAAAAAAGGTTTCTCAATGGATGTCACGCCTAAACAAACAAACAAATAAAATGTCTCCCCCGAGACATGAGACATATGGATTCTGTTGGAATCACCCACAGGAAACTGATATGATTGCCAAGAAGGCATGAAAACATGATATTGCTATACAGGGTGGATAAAAAAGTACCCTTGTGATCTCTCATCAAAAATCCACTTATTGACACATTTGTCAACCAGTTCTTCTGGTCCTCTTTATGTTCCCCAACCTAACAAAAATTCGAACATTGTATCCGGACAGAAGCCCAACCCATAACACAGGTAAAAACACCTTTACGGTTTCATTTCAATCTCAAGTCAACAGTGTTGGAGTGTCACTGAATTGGTCAGCACCATCATTTATCTAACATGCCATAATACTGTGTGTGTAACTGAGTTTGTAGTGACACTCAAACCGAGGACTTATAGAGACAATTGGTCCACGATTGCTATCACAAAAAACAAACAATTGGGTCCATGTTTGTCAGGACAAAGAGTTGAACAAAGGAGGGTCCAAGATTGGAGGTCATTACACACTTGCGTGTAGGTGTACATTTACATGCACTCATGTGTCAGTATGTAAGACAGTCTGGTAGTTATGTGTCATTGCATGTACCGGTATGTCTGTCCAATTTGGAACCATTGGGTTGGTAAAACAAGTGTCTATCTTTACTGATTAAGACAGGAGACCAGTCCAGTATGTATGTTTGTACTTATCATTTAGTAATCCCACAAGTCATTATTTTTTAAAAAATTTGAAGAAATTTACCAGAGGGTCAATTTACTTTAAAATATAACAGCACCAGCAGAATGCAAGCATAGGGAATTGTTAAGGCATTGATAACAACAATTGGTTGTACTATATTTTGGATTAGATTTTGTGAATTTTGCAATAACAAAGAGCATGAAGGCAATTGCTTCTGTGAAAAATGCAAACGTTTCACCAGCTGGCAAGAGTCTTTCTATGCATGACTAACAGGTGGAATAATTAGAAAAATGACACCAGTCATTAAGATTGCACTTACTGCAACATTTCTTGAAACAACTGTCGAAACAGCCATGGAAGCATTCTTGGCAACAATTGACTTCCATTGGTGTTTGTGTTTCTGAAACAAAACATATCGAAAGCATTTGTTAAATTTTCTTCTAATAATGAGAGCAATGTATTGAGTGATTTAATTTATATCTTATATTTAAAAGCTATCTCAGGCTTAAAAACCCAACAGGACATCCTGCCTTGCTGTATGCACACATTGTCTGCTTCGGGTTAGCAGATATTACAAGAGATATCATAATTGAAAAAAGTAATGCAATTCATTTATGCCACATGGACAACATTGGTAGTTGTCAAAAATCTGTGTGCACACTTTATGTGAACCAAAATATATAACAAGCTTGTGAAAGTTTAAGCTCAATTGGTCATTGGAGTCACAATCAAATGTTGAAAAAACCTTACATTTTCAATTTTAAACAAATTTTTTTACTCATCAGTCAAAAACTATATAGTTTTTGACTGATGAGTAAAACAATTTGTTTACAAAAATGTCCAATTCATTCCAATTGAATATCCAGTTGGAAAGAATTGGATTGAGTTGGTGTGATTTGGTTTATATTGGAAAACTGAATTTCCACTTGGAATAAAGTCTTCAACCAACTTAGTCCATTTGGAAGTCCAATTGCACTCAGTTTGCTTGATTTAATTAAATTGGATATAGTTGGATTTTGTTTCTACCAATTGGTAGAAACAAACTGGAAATTGAAAATTTTATTTTTAAAAATTTGAAAAATTTGAGAAAAAAAATCTTCATATTATTTCAATGTGTGCCAACTGGATTTAGAATTAGTTTATTGCACTTGTGTAAATCCCTCGAGTGGGGTGGGATATATTATATTTACTGTCAGCCCAATGGGTATAAGCTGACAAATTAAAAACCAATTTAGACAAATTGGGTGTAGTTGGGAAAACATCCGATTGAATCTAATAGGAAAACAATTCAAACTGAATCCAATTGAGTCAAATTTGATCTGATTGGGTCCAATCGGTTTTGTCTAAAACACAATATTGGAAAAATTCCAAATGGTTCCAATTGGAAAATTGAATTGGAAATTTTGGTAAAGGATATTTCAAGCAAAGATATTTCAAGGAAGTTATCTACCATGGCTCTCTTTATACCGTTCAAGTTTTGTGGAAATCTGTGACCATTTATATGTTTAATCTTACATTTTGCACAAGCAAATGTACACACATGTATGTGAATCATGAAGATATGCTGTACACCATATAAAGCCATTTATGCATTATCACCTACAACAATATTATTCTCATCAAAATGTTCTATGTTTTAATTGTTACATTTGCATCATGCTTCCAAGAATATCAGCGATAAAATGATGACAACAAAATGAAGCCTTTTATCCATGTTTATACTCAGAATCAAAAAGGAAACAAGCTCAGGCAATTTCTTGTTTTTTTGTCAACAATCACATACAAAGTCTTTTGTGCCAGATGCCGGAAAAAGTGTTTGGCTATCCAGTCACACAAACGTCAGCACTTGGGGCACACCTGACCCCTATTATTATTAGGTAACACACACCCACACATATCCAACTTGGGGGCACCTTACATCAGCACTTAAAGTATGTGCCCAAACATACATTAACAATGCACTTGGGGCACACCTGACCCCTATCGCTGTTGGGCTAAAAACATGCCAAAAGTTAAGCTCTATTAATATCAAAAGTCATACAATTTAAAGTATGTCAAGTACGTTGTTAAGTTCGACCTTGGCATATAAAGGTCCGAAATAGCCCCTGTGATACATCAGAGCACTATTACATCTTCTAGTTACAAACCCATGTTACTGAAGCATAATCAAAGGATTTGGCAAACTTTAAATGTAAAAATCATTTGGGCTGAAAGCCCATAATTTTACTACAAAAAACCCCAACCTGAAATTTTTTGTGTGAATCCTGTTAAAAACGCACACATAGTGACAACCATAAAAAACAACGGTGGTGCAAAAAGGGGATGGTGGTGGGTGATGAATTTTTGACTTAAAACTGATGCAAAATAAAAGTGATCCACTCATGTTGAAAGACTGTGACAAAGTGATCTATGCTACACATGCAGCTCCTGCCAAGTGTCGTCCCCTAGAGCTGTGGGTGGTAATGTTCCCATGAAGTAACCCTCTTTGTTTACATTAGGGCGCCCATGCTTATTACCGGTTGGACAATTGTCATACCCATATTCCTGGTGACCCTGCAGTTCCTGTTTTTCTTCTCCTTTGTAAAGTTCCTAAATCTGCCCTTGCTAATTATAGCATATTTTATTGTATTACAATAAAATGCTTTATACTCAGGGAAAATGCGAGTTCCCTGTCATGTCCTCATGCACGTATTTCAGGGAATAAATGTTTTATAACCTAAGTGGCGTCATCTTTGCGCGGGGAAGAAGTTAACTGCTAGATAATTGTTCTTGGTGATAAAACAAAACACATTATTCGTCACAGGCAGAGGGGGCCACTATATGACGCAAGCATGCAATAAGAACTAATTTATACATGTTCAATTATTAGGACCCTTTCGGAGATCTTCAGCATAACATCGCCAACAAAATTGATAGTATGTTTTTCAGCAGTCAAGGCAAAGATCCACATGTACAATGTGTGAAACTTTCAAAACCAACTGAGGTAAGTCTGTAGCAAGATTAGAGCTATATATGATGGCCTAAGTTTAAAGCTTACTAAAGGATAAAGAAAGTGTATTAAAGGATAAAGAAAGTTTTTTAAACTTGGGCAAGAGCAGAGAGGAGTCTGGACCGCCTGGATTCGCACCTATTTAAACAGGCATAAAATAACACTCAGGTATACATTGATGTATACTTCCCTGATTTCCGCTGTTGCTTACCTGTACTTGTCGATGGACCATTCTCAGCAGATTCTGAATTAACAGGGACCACAAAAACACATAAAAGTAAACCATTAGTGTTGAAAATGTAACTTTGACTATTGAGCTTTGTTATTCAACATCTGGTTCCTTGAACTAAGTTATATGTTGTGAAGCCATGGAACTGGTTAGAAGCACTCTTCAGCTCTACATTTCCAATCATACAGTGTTTGGTAGCTCCATGTAAACACTACAAATCTTTGCATTCTGACATGTTGCTTAGATTAGATTAAAGCACTGTCATTACGGAAAATGTATTTCAAAATATGAAATCATCAACCTTTTTCTTGTTGGCAGCTGTTGTTGCTTTGGAATAAGATTTGCAATTATGTACTGTTGGTAAACGATCTTGAAACTAAGGTCTGTGGTGACATCATTGTAAAAATAATTTTAGTCTTATTATGAGAAAAACAAAAATGGAAATATATTGAGTTATTACACACCAATGTGTCATCGCAAACCTTAAAGCAGGTTTACTTTTTGGCTGAGTACAACACACATGTACGAATTACCGCTGAGTTTAAGGGTGGCTGAGCAATACTCAAGTATGATTACTTTGGCACTTTGAGTATAAATCCTTAGTATATTAATTAAACTAATACCTTGTGTAGATGACTGCCCTTTGCACCGCCTGACACACCGCCTGCCACACCGACACAGAATGTTGTCTCCACAACAATATCTCCCTTTAACAAATAGTTAAGCAAATTATAAAATGAAAGGTTGATGGAACAGATTATAAGATAATCTCCACTGGACACAAGAAAAACTTGGTTCGTTAACTTGCAGCTAAAACCATGTATAAAACTCTTTTGACATGTTTGAGAGAAGTGTTGGTTCTGAGAAGAGCCGGTGTGGTCTTGACATTGTGAACAGTATACTCTGCTCATCTTCAGTAGACTTTAGACACTGATGATGGAACGAATGTGCCGCATCCATCACCGTGCCAAAATCAAGCGCACGTTGTAATTATGATGATCGATGATAATCACTTACCGCTGGAAAACATGTTTATGTTAAGCGCATTTTACAGATTTGCATAACTTGCAGATTGCGTTGCTCATTTTGCAGACTTTTAGCCCGGCTATCCGCATTCCTACATGTACATCTACAAGTCCATCCTGTCACATGAACCTTATCGGATCTCATTTTTGTAAATTATAAACAAACAGCCAATATATCAACACTTCCCCACTCTGAGCAAATTATCACATTTTAGAAATACAATCAGCTTGTAATTTTTAGCATGGCATTTCACCAAACAAAAACCCAACACCATGTATACACGTATCGGAAAATCTACACTTTTGGCACCACTTTTGGCGTTCAATCTGCGGAATGGGACTGCTCAATCTACAAATTGGTTGAAATTGTGTGCAATCTGCAGATTGTGCAATATCCATAAAAAGCACTCAAAATATATAAAGAACAATTTCTCAACACATAAACAGAAGTCAGATAGACACCTTATAAAAAAAAACACCTTTTTTTTTAGGGATGCTTGTGGCAGCCACGTAATTATCACCGTGTTAAGTGTTGTTTACCCCGTAACAAAGAGGGACAAAAAGGCAATGGAGTTTCATGTTCCAAATATCCTTTTTTCCACATGTTAATGTTTGCTCAACTCCAGACCTTTGCACTTTTTTGTTGGATTATGATATATCGTAGGCTGCCACCAATGTATCCGCATGGGAGGCAAGTCTGAGATTCCAGCATACTAGATGGCCGATTACCGGCCATGGCTTATATACAGCCATGGTTTGGTCAATTTAAGGTGCACAAATAACTTTCTCGAAAGAGAATTAAAAATCCCTGAACAATTTATGAGAAAATTTGTTGTCTTTACTTGGTTAAGTCGTCGTTTCATTATGACAATGATATTCTCAACAACAAAAATATTCCTGTAGGGTTTTTGAGGCATTGCATGGTGACTGTTTCCCGACGATGACTAGAGCAAGCTAGTCCAAACGTTGATACCAAAAGAACTCACTCCACGGCAGTGCACTTACGAGAAGTCCCGTCGATCCACTAAGCAAAAGTAGTAGTCCAGGCCGATTTACTACCTTCCGCCCAGGTAGTAGTTAATAAGCAGGACAATTCTTTTCAGAATTCCGAACATCTACTCCATGGTAGTAGAACAAATAACCTGACAAGTTCTCTAAAGAACACAAACCTACACAGCAAAGTAGATATACACATGGTGTTACCGCAAACCGAATACACAAAAATATCCCTGAAATTCCAAAACCTTATTCTGTGGGGGAGCACAGAAAATTCTTTCGAAATTTGGTTTAGGACAGTCATAGATCTATAGATAATAGATTGATAAATTTACTTACCTATTTGTATACAGAATGCAGCTATTACAGCATAGCAGTTTTCCACTTCTGCCATGATATTTGGCCCTGAGAAAAAAGTAGGAACAATTTTGTTGAAAACAAGGGCTGATGTATGGTGTAGGCTTTGATATACTTTTCAGGTTATTTTATAAAAATTTTGCTGATTTTTCTGAGGGCCAAAAAGTTCGAAAGAAGTAAGAATATCATCACCAAATCGAATTGTTACGGTCATCACTTTACCAGTAGATGATCAAAAATGAACAGATGAAGCTCAGGCAAATAAACTACAAGGAGAATCCTGCAAAAATATGTTCACAAAGTAACGGAGATTGATTAAACATTGTTTATAACTAATGAAGATTTACATTGATAGTCACTTCTTTGTAAACATTGTACATTTAATCTATTTGTAATGGGATGCAATTGCAGGCCCCCTCATTTTTTAAATATTCCTAGTAATACCAATGTCCAGCTCCGACTAGGGCGAGTCTAGGGAGTGGTTGGTGGGCTGGTGTGTGATGAGTGCTGGTAGCAGGCTATGCAACCAAACACGGCACATTGAGGAAGGATATTCAGGGGTCAATGACCAATCCCCAAAAAATGTTTGGGCACTTGGCCGCTGGACTCCGACAGAGGAAAGTTGTATTAGAATAAACCCTCTTAGTTTCTTCAGTTTTTTGCACATTTCGCTTCTGTCGGATATCTGCATTGGATTGCGCCCACCACTGCAATAATTGTATATTCATCCCCTGTCCTGCTCTAGGCAGATCCTAATTCAAGAGAGCCAGCAGGACAGCATAATTTCAAATTATCAATCTTCATCAACTTAACTGGGAGTCACAACAAATATTAAACTGTCCCCTGATCAAGGATAAGGAGCTGTTTTTGCACGCTTTAAGTCCCCCATTTTTGACGACCTATTATTATCTTCAAGCTATTTCTCCAAGTCCATAAGCATTTCTTCAAGTTCATCGATATTCACTTTCTTCAAGTTCTCCATTGTCCAGCCAACAGATAGGCCATTCACTTTTTTGTATTATATATATTTACTCTGTATAAAGTTTATTTTTATTATTTCCTATGTCGATAGACTTGGGGTTTTTTAATTTATAATTTTCTTTTATCTGGGATCAACTATTTTATAATCCCTTATATTGTAATAAAACAGCATTTAAATTGCCTTTCCCTTTCTTTAGTAGCCTGGAAAAACAATAATTTTTTACAAGTCAACCTGTGTGTCCCTTGTAAAATTTATTATGTGCCAGCATAGAGTGCGCTAACCGCACTCGTGCCTGTTACATATTATTTGTTGGTGTTTTGTTATATATATATCTGTGCTTCTTGCAACAAACATTACCCTCCTTTCCAACAGTATAACATCATATTGACACCAACAATGGTAGCTGCGGAGATCAAGTCAAGAGAATTGGAGCCTACACCGCTTTTTTTACATTTGGTTATCATCTGGCAGCCTAACATTACTTTTGCCACACAATACAAGAACGCATCGAGATACAATGTTTTTGCATAGAGTATTTTCGTGCCAGATACAATGTTTTTAGCAAAATCAAGATACAGCGTTTTTTCCACTGTTTTTGATAGTATTCATTTTGACCTTTATTAACCATGTCATACCATTAGAAAAGGTCTACCACTAGACCACTGCGCTTTAGCTAGAGAGGCAATTTGAATCCTTTATTTGAGCAGCAGGTACTGCAACAATTTTAATAGATTGTTAAATTTGCATCATGGATAAATGTAACCAAAGTGGAAGGCTCCTTTACACAGGAACGGAGACAACGTAAAAAGTTCTCGCTTGAAACAAGATCTTGTTTTTATATTTACTTTATTTATACCAGTTATATACAAACAAAAACTAAAATGACAGTATACTTATCGGAGGACCTAAAAATATAGGTGTCCTTCACACCTGTCAATGAGGTATATGTGTAGGTGGTGGGACAAGCTGTAGTTCAGATGTTACAGCCTCTGTCAGCCCATGCCTCTCGAACATAGATGGGACAACATGTGGTAAATGTACTCTGCATAGCACAAATAACTTGCAAAATGATGTTTTAGCTGCAAAGTGACCATACAATGTTGTCACGTTCCACAACTCATGCGACTCACAGTTAGTAACGAGACTAGTGAGAGCGCTACTTGCACTGTCAAGAGTGGGCGCTATGTGTTTGATTTGGAATATCCCAAAACTTTACACTCAGCTGCCTGGAACCTTGAAAAATCATAAAGAGTGTGCCATTTGGCGAGTAACAAAGCTCAAAATCAAAAATGTTTAACACAGCTTTAAAAAGAAGAATGAAAATTGTTGAGCAAGCTGTTTGATCAAGTGATACAGTGATGTTTTTTTTTTTATTCAACAAGTTTTGAAACAAAAATAAAATATGATTGCATAGGCCTAATTGTTTGTTTACATCATGTAAATTTCTCCTTTAATTATATTAACTTGTTTTGACAATTTTGCATTAGTATAAATATAGTCTTTCTGCTGTGATAACAGCTGCAAGGTTTGGCAACCAGTGGTTGCTGGCAAAAAATGTAAGAGCAGCTTTTACTGCAACAAAATATCAGCTTGGATTATTTTCCAGCCCAGATAAACACTACTGCTGACTGCCTATAGAAAATTGAGTTTATGGTTGTAGAAACACAAGAAAGGTCCTCAGGTGTGCTGCTTTTTACATTTTTTGAAATACGGTGAGTTAATGTGTTATGATGTTGAAGTACACTAGAAAAGTATTAAGATGTTCAAGAAGTTAAGATATTCAAGTATGAAGTAATTAGGCCTAAGGGGGTGAGGGTTATCCTAAAGTGTACATAAACTAAATTGAAGAGGTTTTAAAAACCACTTGACATAATGTAAAATAAGCTCTATGTGTGACTTTTTTGTAAGTGCCATTTAATATTTCCATCCAGTAGGCCTAAATTCAGAAAAATGCAGGGACCATTAGACCAATACATTCCTGTAAAACCCTGCTTGTCACATTTGTAACATACAAATGAATTAATTTGTAGAAACATCTTGTTCATTGCATTTCGCTACAGGAAACAGAGGCTTTTCCCAACTGACAATACATTGGTGTACATTTAACGGTTGTACTTATTTGTGTAAAAAGGAAACTGGCTTTTCAATCTGACACGACAAATGGAAAATATATGTTTGTATTTTAATTTTTGGTTTGTTTTATCTATTTATTTACAAAGGAACAATATGTTTTCATTAAAACAATTTTTTTTAATAAACACCATTGTGATTTATAAACTGTTGCAGGCTGTAAACAAGTTAATGTGTTTATAACTAAAGACTTCAAAAACACCTCAAGTCAATAAACAGTAAGTTTACAAACTAAAAATTGTGCTTATGTGATATTTCATAAGAGTGTTAAAGTGTGTTTATAGTGTCAATTCACATTTTAATCGGCCTTCAAAATCTAGTAGCCGATATATCAAAGATAACATACAAGTACTTACTGTTGATTTTACGAACTTAGAAAAAAAAAAAAAAAAAAACAACAACAGAGGTTTTTGAAAAGCCCGCGTGTCGAGAATCTGAAAAGGCCGAGTTCACGATTGTTGCTGCGTGACGTCACTTGCATGACAGCTAAAAATGAGTGAGGTTTAGTCAGAGTCTAGTACCTAGAATCGCATGCTGTTTTGTTGCGGAGTTACGCACGGGGGACGCTAATTTGCGACGATCGCGAAAAAACAAACACGCAATGTTTACCACCAATGCTTGTTAAATTATAACTCGAGAAAGATATCCGGCTCCAGTTGGGAATATTGGGAATATATCAGTTTAGACTCAGATAGATTCATTGATATTTCTAATTGCACCGGGCGAGGATAGTGACAACGTTGAACCCCCGACGATGAAGAGGTGACTCGCGGTGATTCAGATTCAAGCCACTGGCAAAAACACAACGGATCCAACACAGAACGAGGCTGCTGCTTGCACTGCTGGCGACGACCGTCGATGTCCAGGACGATGACCAATGAACTACATGTTCTTATTCCTCCTGACTGGTAAATTTAATGTCATTTAATCATGATAAATACATGTGCATTACAGCCTAGTTTCCTTCGAAAGTGTGATGTGAGAGAGCAAATGTTCAGTTACTAAACTGTCCAGATTTCAAATTTTTTCTAAAGAAATGTTTGTTTCACATCACAGACCATCCTTGAAGGCTTGGTACGAGGCTACTGCTGTCTCAATCATGACACTCTCAAGACACCCTACTCTAAGCACAAACAACAGTACGGTGCTAAAGCCGAACATTACATTGCAAGGTAAGTAAGACTGAGCCTAACTTCCTGACTGTATAAATAGGAATGTAGGCCTATATAGGCCATGTAGGGAAAACAAATCAGATTCAGAGAATGCCACTTGAAAGCGAGACAATTCTCACCACAATTTAGCTTTCTATCAAGATAAGTCCCTGCACATAAAAAAAATATCAGCCATGCAGGTCTATTTTGTAATTGGCGGCTCCCCCATAAAAAAGGTGCATTCAATGATGCAAATTTAAATGGAATTAGCTTTTCTTAAGAACTATTTGTGAGTGTACATGTAGTTCCTTTATTAATTGTTGCTTATTTCATCTTTCCTGGTCAGACTGGCCAAGTTGGAAAAATTTGTTAGTTTATTAAACCAAAAACATAAACATGTAATTATACAGTATGTTGATTTTAAAACAAAACAATTCTTCTTTGTATTTCACAGGAAATACAGACACGTCTCATACCAGCAGGTCATCAGGTCAGTGCAACGAGCGCCCCTAATTCCAGCATGCATCATGGAAAACAAGGACAACCTTTGCAGATGTAGAGGGCAACTATGAAGGGTTCATTTCGTCCGTCGCAAATACCTAGCTGATTTTTCCTGGTAGATCATTTTTGCAATAAAAAATCAGAGTTCTGGCAAGTTGCTGTGGGCGGATGTACCCGTAATAAGTTAAAAAATACCGGAGTATTTTGGCTGACATTTCCAAAAGATAGGCCTAGCAACTCAGCGAGCAAGGGTTTGCTTCATCAAAAACATACACGGGCTCGGACTTCAAGCTGACGACGAAAGCATCCATAATTATCATGTTCGGCAAGCATTTACTTGTTCTTCATTTTATCTATTGCAATACATCTTTTATCAATAACTTATTCTATTAATTTGCTTATTAAACACACCGAGAGTATGGTGGAGTCATAATAAAACACTTTTTCTGGAAAATATATTTTGATAAATTTTATTCAGGTCATTACAAGAAAGTTTACACGAATACCTTTTTTCTTCTAAAAATGCCTTGGTTGGTCAGTCACATACAATAATTTTTTTATTCAAAATGTCTTTTAGCAACGTGATGTACATGTATACATGTGTTACTGTATGTGACAAACTTATATATTTCCATTCTAAGCAGTTTTCACAAAATGACTGAATAGATCCTAAACTCATGTAGCATTGTGATGGATGTCACACTAATCAAAATAATGGGTATCCAAAATAATTCCCAATACAAACACTGAAGGCCTATGAAATATGTCACTTCATGGGATTCAGGGGCTTACAAAAAATAATGCAAATACAGATTTGTTCAGTTTTCACAAAGTTGCGGGTATTTTAATTAGTATGTTACTCACTGATTCCTATGCCTATAGAGTTGGGTAAAATTGAGATTTCCCCCCCCCCCAAAAAAAAACATCCCAGTTTTTACAACGAAAGGAATGAAAAATGCATTTTTAATGTTTACCAACATCTATTGGCATCATCTCAAAACACTGCTTTTTGTCATGTATGAAACTGCAAGAAAGTTGATGACAATTAATTTACAAATCATCTAGGTCTGGGTATATGAACCCTTCATAGTTGCCCTCTGAATCTGGAAAGGTTGTGCTTGTGTTTTCCATGATGCATTCTGGAATTAGGGGCACTCATTGCGCTGACCTGATGACCTGCTGGTATGAGACGTGTCTGTATTTCCTGTGAAATACAAAGAAAAATTGATTTGTTTTAGAATCAACATACTGTATAATTATATGTTTATGTTTTTAGTTTAATAAACTAGATTTTATTCCCCAACTTGGCCAGTACTGTTGTTTGTGCTTAGAGTAGGGTGTCTTGAGAGTGTCATGATTGAGACAGCAGTAGCCTCGTACCAAGCCTTCAAGGATGGTCTGTGATGTGAAACAAACATTTCTTTAGAAAAAAATTAAGTTGCAGTGATATAAGCTTTTAATGGTGGTACAATTAATTGTAGAAAACCAGTCATGTCTTAAAAAAATAATAGTATCTAATAAAACATAAACATCATGTGTAGCCTGAAATCTGGACAGTTTAACTGAACAATTGCTCTCTCACATCACACTTTCGAAGGAAACTACAGTAGGCTGTAATGCACATGTATTTATCATGATTGAATGACATTAATTTTACCAGTCAGGAGGAATAAGAACATGGTTAAACGTTGGTTGGTCATCGTCCTGGACATCGACGGTTGTCGCCAGCAGTGCAAGCAGCAGCCTCGTTCTGTGTTGGATCCATTGTTTACATGCGGCTTTGCCAGTGGCTTGAATCTGAATCACCGCGAGTCACCTCTTCATCGTCGGGGGCTCAACGTTGTCACTATCCTCGCCCGGTGCTATTAGAACTGTCATGCAAGTGACGTCATGCATCAACAATCGTGAACTCGGCCTTTTCAGATTCTCGACACGCAGGCTTTTAAAAAACATCAGGTTTTTTAGGTTTTTTTTAGTTCGTAAAATCAACAATAAGTACTTGTATGTTATCTTTGATATATCAGCTACTAGATTTTGAAGGCCGAATAAAATGTGAATTGACACTATAAACGCACTTTAAACTTTTTGTCAACATAAACAACTTTCAATAAAACGTGTCGCAGTGTTTAATAAACCGCTACTGGGCCGACAAGTCTGCATTCCAATTGTGCGAAAGTTTTTAAAATATGCGTCACAATAACAATTTGAACCGGAACATGTTATGTTAAAAACGCGTACGCATGTTCGCTTCAATCTGTCAAACCAATCAACTTACATTTTTAAAACAAATACAATTTGACAGGATGAATTATAACACTTTACTACAACAAATCTGATTTGTTTGAGGTAAGATTCAGGTCACATTAGTCAGACTTTATGTTTTTGGACAAATGAGGCAAATTTACCAAGACATAGTTGTTTTAATTTGGATCGCAATTTTGAGTTTCTTTTTTTTCAAATAAGGTTTACCTTCTGAAAAAGGCTACTTAGCAGTTTGAAGGCAACTCCCAAATGTTCTGTCTCTACCTATCAAGTAATTATTGTCTCAAATAAAGCAAATTTATTATATGAATGTGTAAGGAACATGGAATAGCAAGACACTAGGCAAAGAGGCATGTTAGCTAACACACGTGGGGCCCACTAACCGCATCATCATTAACACCAGAAACACACAAACCCCCTGCCTCCAAGCCCAATCCAACCAGCCAAACCTAAATCAACACCCGCCCATGTATTCCATTTAAAAACTAGACTTAAAGGAACATTACAGAATTAAAAACTTGTAAAACATTAAAAACTTGTAAAATAAACTTTTTGATCACAGATTTACATAAAACTTACACGGTCTAATGATGATGATAGTAGAAAAAATCCCGTGAAATATTTCTGTCTGAAATGAATAAACTAATTTTCCGACTGGAGTTTATCGCTCGTTTTATTCATTTGTTGAATCTATATGATTTCATGCAAATGTGTAATCGGTTTTTCACTATTTTCTCGTGACCCAGATGGCCGATCGATCTCAAACTCCTACAGGTTTGTCAGTTTATGTATATGGTGGATTACATAAAGTGCTTACACTGCAGCAACTGTTTTGTTAGCAAAAATTTGTTGTAATGTTCCTTTAAGTTATTGTTGAAATAAAAACAAAGTGTTCCGTGTAGTAGAGCTGGTAACAAGTAAAGAGAACATTCGGTAAACATGTCTTTGTAATGGAAGATTTTGATATACGTGATTTTAAATTTTTTTTAACAGAAGTAAAGGTCACACTGCGCCATTCATTTCGAGTTTATGGAAAACTCCAGAGATTCCTCATAGCGTACACTTCCCGCGAATTGACTACTATAAACGCACTTTAAACTTAAACATAAA
>CM063245.1:10946353-11018977 GCA_032158295.1 Pycnopodia helianthoides
TTCATGCAGATAGTTGTGATGTGCTGGTACATACATTTACGTGTATCTTTTCACTATATGATTTCTGTATACATTTCTGAATTCTTCCCTAAGAACAGGTAGTGATGTGATTGTGGGTTTCAAATTTTAGTATAGTTGCCAAGAGGAATTTTTCTGTCAGAAATTTTGCAGTTTGGTGTAATCCAACTGTTTGTACTCACCAATTTATGACGTTTTTTTTATATAACCTGTTGGAGTGAGGTCTATGTGTCTGACATTTTCATCATTTATACTGCCATTTATAGGACAATTTTTAGGTGTTCGGGCACTCCGCCCGGAAATCCTCTTGTTTTTGTTCCGTTTTTTTTTTTTTTTTAGGTGTTCGGGCACACCGCCCGGAACACCTCTTGTTTTTGTTCCGTTTGTTTGTTTTTTGGGTTTTTTTTTTAGGTGTTCGGAGCAAAGCTCGGAACACCTCTTGTTTAATACTTCTTCTTCTTCTTCTTCTTCTTCTTCTTCTTCTTCTTCTTCTTATCTCCCGCGATTGTCCGCTAACAAAAGCACACTTCCCAAGCTCACACAACCTTCTAACTTCACACATAGTTAGATATTTATTAGGAGTCAAAACCGTTGCAGTGACGTCATTATGACGTCACCAGGTGTCGAGTTACAAGCCATTTAAGTAAAAAAAGTGACCTCATGCCGATACATGTATGTTTCTGAATAATATAGCTACAGTATTCATATTTGGACATATGATAGATCAAGACATGTGCAACATTTAACAAGTTAGCGTAAAATTCACATGACCTTTACTTCCGGTCGTACCGGAAGGTCAAAGTTTGCCTCTGTGTAATTTAAAAAAAAAACACTTTCCTTGTAAAAACATTAACTTCTGTATATCAGATCAACTTCAAATTAACACCATGTTAGGACCGTAATACAACCTCCCTCAGGTAGTTGTGATGTCATGATGACATCATCATGTGTCAAAATACAGTAAATCAAACTTTAATACTATAAAAATTCATAACTCGAGAAGTACTTTAGCTATTAATTCAATCTATACGTCATCGGAGAGGTCTTGAAAAATGTAGCAATTACTACACAAAGTGTTACACCATTTGACCTTGACTTCCTGCACAAGGAATTAGTCAAAATTGCGCGCTAACTGCAGTTTGTGCTCTGCAGATTTGGCAGTTAATCTGCCCGACCTTGCAAATTGTGCGCAATCTTCAGTTTACGCTCTTTAGATTGGCAGTTCAAGCGGCCGATTTTGCAAAAATGTGCGCAATCTGCAGATTGTGCAAACCCGTGGAATGCGCTTCACACAGCGCCGTGTACACACGTGCACGCTGCGCATTGAATTGTGGGTATTTTTCGCTCGTAGTTGAGTCATTGGACATCGCAGGCTCAAATCACGGAGATATCTGTAAGTTCTTCTTGATATGTTCTGGTTTTTATTTCAAATGTTGCCCTAAAACATTGTAAATTGGTAAAAGTCAGACATTTTCTTCCAGGTAAAATAGGTTTTAGTTTTTGTTTTTTCCTGTTTTCCGCTGAATAAAAAGTTTAGGGTCGCGGCGTAAAACTAGGGTCGGTCGGGGAACCGGAAACAGAACCCCCTTTTTTTTGTGGCTTTATTGAAAAATAGGTGATGGGAATAAATTTGCTCTTTCTAAAACCCAAGCCATGTACTTTTCCAATAAATGTTAGATGCAAAGCTACGTTTGTATTGAATGTGAGAATGTTAAAATGCATGAAGTGTAAAATAAGTAGAGGAAAATATCTCCTTTGTGGAAGATACTAAACTTATAGAAAAACATTGTGTTTTGAATGAGTACAGTCATTCTCACCCAGTGTTCTCAATAAGCTCAGTCAAATACAGCCAACATGAAAAGGCAGTAATGGTGTATTTTTGTTTCAGCTAGTGATGCTTAATAATTTCAGTTCGACTGAATGAAAAAATCAAAAAGTTAGCTTCGGTTAATGATACTAATTAACTGTCAAATATGACACTATGGCAAAGTGGGAATAATTATATTGGTAGAATTGGCAAAGGAATCAATTTTATTTGATGTTTTACTAGAAATATTTTGATTCTTCAATTGTGGCCAAAGTTTTAGACCTTTGTTTAGCATGGTATGGAATGGAATGAACTGTGATAAAACCTGTTTCAGAACACTGCACTGTACAAGAAGTGTTTGTGAGTATGCTTGCAGGAAAAAAAGTACATTATCAAAACTTTCTGTATAATGTCAGGATACTTGCAATTGTTGCAATTGTACTTTTGGTCTGCGGTGTGGTTAGACTATTTTGGATTTGTATTTATATTGTCTTTTTGTGCGCAGACGGGTTTTGTATAGGTCAATGATTTCGGCCTCATATTGTATTTTGACAAGTCATATTTTTGAGTGTACATTGCGATTTTTTTTAATTCTAACCATGTCTTTGCCAGATGACATTTTGAAGTCAAATAGTGTGTTAGCTAAAACTATAGTCAGTGCCTTCACAGATTTTGCATGAGAAGAAGATGAAGATGTAAGTCTTGTTGCATGTAAACCTGCAGCAGATAGCATTGAAGCTACACTGAATAACAGATTCACTGCCATTTTAAAGCTTTTTGAAAAGCCCGGTGAAGACAGAGTTAATAAGTTGCAGTCACCTGACCCTAGTACTTTTTGACATTCAGTTGAGGTGGTAGATATTAGTTTTGAAGAGGCTGAGCCATTTGGAGCTGCCGTTTTTTTTATAATGCAGAGGTGGCCGGAGGTGTTTTTGTTTCTCCTTCTGTGAGTGTTTTAAGAGATTGTAATTTGTTTTCAAGTACATGTTGTGGCAGTGACCTTTGGTAGGGCCACAGTGTTTTTCATCTGGGGCCTGTTGCCAGATGCCAGATGCCATAACTTAGTTTACTTGTATTTATCTAGTCTGCCCAACATATTTTGTAGTTTGCTCTAACACTTTAACAGGGGAATCCTGCACACTGCTGTCAGCTCAAGTTGCCTTTGATACACCTAAATATGGTATCAGCTCTTCATAAATGAGTCTGGAGGTTTTTCTGCACCATCAGTTCTGCACTCCTTTTCATTGCATAAAGTTCAAGGTTCCTTTTTGTGTTTTTCCAACTTTTTGATAATGAAACTTGTTGTCATTCACATTTAAATTGTGTGTAGGAGATTGCCTGTTGTATTTTGCTGTACAACTATTACATGCCATCGAATTTGTTTTTAACGTATGTGCATGTATGTGTATTGACTGTTGGATCTCTATAGTATCATGATTTTGCAGTTGCTTTTATCCAGGTTTATAATCCTGACTTGTCAAAGTTTGGTTCATGCAGATAGTTGTGATGTGCTGGTACATACATTTACGTGTATCTTTTCACTATATGATTTCTGTATACATTTCTGAATTCTTCCCTAAGAACAGGTAGTGATGTGATTGTGGGTTTCAAATTTTAGTATAGTTGCCAAGAGGAATTTTTCTGTCAGAAATTTTGCAGTTTGGTGTAATCCAACTGTTTGTACTCACCAATTTATGACGTTTTTTTTATATAACCTGTTGGAGTGAGGTCTATGTGTCTGACATTTTCATCATTTATACTGCCATTTATAGGACAATTTTTAGGTGTTCGGGCACTCCGCCCGGAAATCCTCTTGTTTTTGTTCCGTTTTTTTTTTTTTTTTAGGTGTTCGGGCACACCGCCCGGAACACCTCTTGTTTTTGTTCCGTTTGTTTGTTTTTTGGGTTTTTTTTTTAGGTGTTCGGAGCAAAGCTCGGAACACCTCTTGTTTAATACTTCTTCTTCTTCTTCTTCTTCTTCTTCTTCTTCTTCTTCTTATCTCCCGCGATTGTCCGCTAACAAAAGCACACTTCCCAAGCTCACACAACCTTCTAACTTCACACATAGTTAGATATTTATTAGGAGTCAAAACCGTTGCAGTGACGTCATTATGACGTCACCAGGTGTCGAGTTACAAGCCATTTAAGTAAAAAAAGTGACCTCATGCCGATACATGTATGTTTCTGAATAATATAGCTACAGTATTCATATTTGGACATATGATAGATCAAGACATGTGCAACATTTAACAAGTTAGCGTAAAATTCACATGACCTTTACTTCCGGTCGTACCGGAAGGTCAAAGTTTGCCTCTGTGTAATTTTAAAAAAAAACACTTTCCTTGTAAAAACATTAACTTCTGTATATCAGATCAACTTCAAATTAACACCATGTTAGGACCGTAATACAACCTCCCTCAGGTAGTTGTGATGTCATGATGACATCATCATGTGTCAAAATACAGTAAATCAAACTTTAATACTATAAAAATTCATAACTCGAGAAGTACTTTAGCTATTAATTCAATCTATACGTCATCGGAGAGGTCTTGAAAAATGTAGCAATTACTACACAAAGTGTTACACCATTTGACCTTGACTTCCTGCACAAGGAATTAGTCAAAATTGCGCGCTAACTGCAGTTTGTGCTCTGCAGATTTGGCAGTTAATCTGCCCGACCTTGCAAATTGTGCGCAATCTTCAGTTTACGCTCTTTAGATTGGCAGTTCAAGCGGCCGATTTTGCAAAAATGTGCGCAATCTGCAGATTGTGCAAACCCGTGGAATGCGCTTCACACAGCGCCGTGTACACACGTGCACGCTGCGCATTGAATTGTGGGTATTTTTCGCTCGTAGTTGAGTCATTGGACATCGCAGGCTCAAATCACGGAGATATCTGTAAGTTCTTCTTGATATGTTCTGGTTTTTATTTCAAATGTTGCCCTAAAACATTGTAAATTGGTAAAAGTCAGACATTTTCTTCCAGGTAAAATAGGTTTTAGTTTTTGTTTTTTCCTGTTTTCCGCTGAATAAAAAGTTTAGGGTCGCGGCGTAAAACTAGGGTCGGTCGGGGAACCGGAAACAGAACCCCCTTTTTTTTGTGGCTTTATTGAAAAATAGGTGATGGGAATAAATTTGCTCTTTCTAAAACCCAAGCCATGTACTTTTCCAATAAATGTTAGATGCAAAGCTACGTTTGTATTGAATGTGAGAATGTTAAAATGCATGAAGTGTAAAATAAGTAGAGGAAAATATCTCCTTTGTGGAAGATACTAAACTTATAGAAAAACATTGTGTTTTGAATGAGTACAGTCATTCTCACCCAGTGTTCTCAATAAGCTCAGTCAAATACAGCCAACATGAAAAGGCAGTAATGGTGTATTTTTGTTTCAGCTAGTGATGCTTAATAATTTCAGTTCGACTGAATGAAAAAATCAAAAAGTTAGCTTCGGTTAATGATACTAATTAACTGTCAAATATGACACTATGGCAAAGTGGGAATAATTATATTGGTAGAATTGGCAAAGGAATCAATTTTATTTGATGTTTTACTAGAAATATTTTGATTCTTCAATTGTGGCCAAAGTTTTAGACCTTTGTTTAGCATGGTATGGAATGGAATGAACTGTGATAAAACCTGTTTCAGAACACTGCACTGTACAAGAAGTGTTTGTGAGTATGCTTGCAGGAAAAAAAGTACATTATCAAAACTTTCTGTATAATGTCAGGATACTTGCAATTGTTGCAATTGTACTTTTGGTCTGCGGTGTGGTTAGACTATTTTGGATTTGTATTTATATTGTCTTTTTGTGCGCAGACGGGTTTTGTATAGGTCAATGATTTCGGCCTCATATTGTATTTTGACAAGTCATATTTTTGAGTGTACATTGCGATTTTTTTTAATTCTAACCATGTCTTTGCCAGATGACATTTTGAAGTCAAATAGTGTGTTAGCTAAAACTATAGTCAGTGCCTTCACAGATTTTGCATGAGAAGAAGATGAAGATGTAAGTCTTGTTGCATGTAAACCTGCAGCAGATAGCATTGAAGCTACACTGAATAACAGATTCACTGCCATTTTAAAGCTTTTTGAAAAGCCCGGTGAAGACAGAGTTAATAAGTTGCAGTCACCTGACCCTAGTACTTTTTGACATTCAGTTGAGGTGGTAGATATTAGTTTTGAAGAGGCTGAGCCATTTGGAGCTGCCGTTTTTTTTATAATGCAGAGGTGGCCGGAGGTGTTTTTGTTTCTCCTTCTGTGAGTGTTTTAAGAGATTGTAATTTGTTTTCAAGTACATGTTGTGGCAGTGACCTTTGGTAGGGCCACAGTGTTTTTCATCTGGGGCCTGTTGCCAGATGCCAGATGCCATAACTTAGTTTACTTGTATTTATCTAGTCTGCCCAACATATTTTGTAGTTTGCTCTAACACTTTAACAGGGGAATCCTGCACACTGCTGTCAGCTCAAGTTGCCTTTGATACACCTAAATATGGTATCAGCTCTTCATAAATGAGTCTGGAGGTTTTTCTGCACCATCAGTTCTGCACTCCTTTTCATTGCATAAAGTTCAAGGTTCCTTTTTGTGTTTTTCCAACTTTTTGATAATGAAACTTGTTGTCATTCACATTTAAATTGTGTGTAGGAGATTGCCTGTTGTATTTTGCTGTACAACTATTACATGCCATCGAATTTGTTTTTAACGTATGTGCATGTATGTGTATTGACTGTTGGATCTCTATAGTATCATGATTTTGCAGTTGCTTTTATCCAGGTTTATAATCCTGACTTGTCAAAGTTTGGTTCATGCAGATAGTTGTGATGTGCTGGTACATACATTTACGTGTATCTTTTCACTATATGATTTCTGTATACATTTCTGAATTCTTCCCTAAGAACAGGTAGTGATGTGATTGTGGGTTTCAAATTTTAGTATAGTTGCCAAGAGGAATTTTTCTGTCAGAAATTTTGCAGTTTGGTGTAATCCAACTGTTTGTACTCACCAATTTATGACGTTTTTTTTATATAACCTGTTGGAGTGAGGTCTATGTGTCTGACATTTTCATCATTTATACTGCCATTTATAGGACAATTTTTAGGTGTTCGGGCACTCCGCCCGGAAATCCTCTTGTTTTTGTTCCGTTTTTTTTTTTTTTTTAGGTGTTCGGGCACACCGCCCGGAACACCTCTTGTTTTTGTTCCGTTTGTTTGTTTTTTGGGTTTTTTTTTTAGGTGTTCGGAGCAAAGCTCGGAACACCTCTTGTTTAATACTTCTTCTTCTTCTTCTTCTTCTTCTTCTTCTTCTTCTTCTTATCTCCCGCGATTGTCCGCTAACAAAAGCACACTTCCCAAGCTCACACAACCTTCTAACTTCACACATAGTTAGATATTTATTAGGAGTCAAAACCGTTGCAGTGACGTCATTATGACGTCACCAGGTGTCGAGTTACAAGCCATTTAAGTAAAAAAAGTGACCTCATGCCGATACATGTATGTTTCTGAATAATATAGCTACAGTATTCATATTTGGACATATGATAGATCAAGACATGTGCAACATTTAACAAGTTAGCGTAAAATTCACATGACCTTTACTTCCGGTCGTACCGGAAGGTCAAAGTTTGCCTCTGTGTAATTTTTAAAAAAAACACTTTCCTTGTAAAAACATTAACTTCTGTATATCAGATCAACTTCAAATTAACACCATGTTAGGACCGTAATACAACCTCCCTCAGGTAGTTGTGATGTCATGATGACATCATCATGTGTCAAAATACAGTAAATCAAACTTTAATACTATAAAAATTCATAACTCGAGAAGTACTTTAGCTATTAATTCAATCTATACGTCATCGGCTTGAAAAATGTAGCAATTACTACACAAAGTGTTACACCATTTGACCTTGACTTCCTGTTCAAACCGGAAGTTAAAAAATTTCAAATTTCATACTTTAAGAAATATTCATACTTTTCACACATACACTACTCACAAATGTTACACCTTGTTGTAGGTCCATAAGCGGTCTCAAACTTTGCCACAGAGATGTTACCTATTTGACCTTCACTTCCGGTTGAAATCGGGTATGCATTGACCCGCTGTTAAACCGCAAGAAAATAACAGCACTGAAAACACACACAATGCGTGATATTATACCCGTTGCATTGTGAGCGGCTTTCCTCCATTGACCACAAGGGTCAACGTCCAAACATGCTTGTAGTCTCTGTTCAAGGTTCACGCAACCTGATTTTGGCAATAGTTTTGTTAGTCTCTAAAACAGCCGTCCATGCAAACCTCGCTAACAATCAAATGCCAGGCTTCTTCTCCCCCGCGATTGTCCGGTAACAAAGACACACTTTCCAAGCTTACATAAACTTGAAACTTCACACATGGCTAGATTTTCATTAGTAGATGAAACCAATGCAGTGTCATTATGATGACGTCATCAGGTGTCAAGTTACAATGTTTTTAATCATTAAAAATTGTAATCATTGAAAATCCATATCAAATCAATATGAGGAGACCGTCGGTTGCTTTTTGCAGAAATATATAGAGGTAATATAGATCTTTATTTTTTTAAGTATGCGTGACATGACTTGACCTCTACTTCCCGTCGAAACTGGAAATGCCTTGTAATTTAAAACTGGCACATTTTGAAGTTTTTTTTAACGGTGTTATAGTCAAGCAAGGGTCTGGTTTAAAAAAATAAGACAAGTGATGTCATAAAAGTTAAAAGCGCCCTCTAGCGGCAGGTTAAAACAGTTAAAAATACACTTTTACTAGATGTCTGTGGCGAAGTTTAGGATAATTGTTTCAAAATTGGAATACATTAACCTTTATGCAGACAACATATGTGTGAAGTTTTAGATTGATGACATCATCATGTGTCACGTGGTATTGCCTTAAAGATTTACTTTTGAAGCCGTGTATCTTAAAAACCTCAAGTTTGACTGAGTTGAAACTTGGCATGTTGATAGACAGTGATATTGACCACGTAAATCTAAAGAAACAACATGATGACGTTATTCCTTTTTTCTTACAAATATTTGAAATTTTGACCAATTATTACGGGTATTTATTGACCCCGCTGTCAAACCGCTGGAAAATAACTGCGCTGAAAACACATACAATGCGTGATCTATACCAGTTGCATTGTGAGCGGCTTTTAGCTCTATTGTCCACAAGGCTCAAAGTCCAAACATGCTTGTACTCTAGTCTCTGTTCAAGGTTCACGCAACCTGATTTTGGCAATAGCTTTGTTAGTCTCTAAAACAGCCGTCCATGCGTCCATGGACATAATATTCACCGAACACCATGTTTTTGTTTCAACAAAAATTTAAGTCTAGTTCAGTTAATGCTTGTATTGTATTAAATTCCCTAGGCCTACTCATTTTTGTTGCTGCCCTACGTACTATCAATGACGGGTGTTGATCCTTCAAGTAGTGTACATTGGCACTTGACGTCATGACGTCATGATGATGTCATCAGGTGTCGAATTACAAGGTTTTTAGGTTGAAAAATGACCGATTGCTTTTCGCTGTATTTCTGCACATTTTAAAGCTATGATGTTCATAATTGTGCATCTGATAGATAAAGACTAGTGCTATACTTGAAAAGTTACATCAAAATCGTATGACCCTTACCTCTGGTCTTACTGGAAGGTCAAAGTTGTTTTGTTTTTGTTTTTTTTAACATCATTTTCCTGGCTAACCTAGAGCAAAACGCCAGATTTTATATTGAATTGAATATTGAAACTCATCAGAGAAGTGAACCTAAACATCAAAACTACACAAACTTCATGACGTCATGATGACCTCATCAGGTATTAAATTACATTAAATCAAAATTTAATATATTAACTCCTGAACTACATGTTGGATATTTACATTCTTTACATCATCAAAAAGGTCTTTAAAAGGTTAACAAACACTACACAAAGTGTGACCCCATTTGACCTTGACTTCTGGTTCAAACCAGAAGTTGAAATCTTCAAAAATTCATATCTCAAGAACTACTTCACATGTTAGCATACATTTTGCATTAGGCTATAGATCTCTGAGCCTGCTCAAACTTTTATACAGACATGACAAAATTTTAACCTTTACATCTGGTCGAAACCGGACATTAAAGTGCATGTATCTGTTGACCCACACACCTTGGTTTTGGTTTCAACAAAAACTTAAGTCTAGTTCTTCTTTGTGTAGTTCATGCTAAAAGTTTCATTCGATTTTAATCTGCTTATGTTCCAACATCTAGTACACGTTCCATTGTTGAAAAGTTGGTTTTGCTGGCTTGGGGGGGGGGTGCACCCCACCAAATAATCTATCATAGCATACAGTGCAAAATGCTAAATATTACAAAAAACACAAAAAATACTTAGAAGTCTCACAGCTTTTAACAATAGAGGGAAAATTTTTAAATGACTCTTAAACTTTTATTCTCTGCTCAATTTTATATGGGGAGTTCCTGGGCCCGTCGAATTATTCTTCCTCCAAATAAAAACACCCCTACACAGGTGTAATTTTCAAAACGTCCGAGCATCAATCTTGAAAAATATCCCTACACCTCTCAGCAAATAGGACCATATATTTCAGGGCCTATGTCATCTAAAATACCTGAAATTAGAAGTCAACAGCCCCAGGTCACAATTGGGCAACATTTTTACACTGAAACACTTTCTCTGGGCTCTCAAATCTGTCTAATATAGAATATTTTGAGGGCCTACAAAAAATTGAGCTCGACGGTCTGTTTTCTCCTATTTGGATGGGTGCACCCTTGGGGTAACGTGACCTTTCACTTCACCGCCTGCACAACTCTCAACAGGTAAACACACTCATTCTAATCTCACTTTAAATCTCTAATTTTGATATATTCAATATGTGTTTATTGCTTTGAAGGTTGCTCAAAGAAACTACAATTGTCTCCTGATTATTCTAGGTGTCTTTTTGATAAATATTTATTAAGTATAAAGACAGATTTTTGTCTTTGAAAATGTTGAAGTCCGTCTGGGATTAAAATGTTTTGTATCCTGTAGAGTCTATGTGTCAATGTCACGGGTTGCTGCCTATGGAGTGTATATGGTGAATTGGTGTTACATGAAGTAAAGAGATAAACTTGTATTATTATTTAGGTGTTTGGCAAACGGCAAACTTTAAATCTCAAATTTTAATATATTCCAATTTATTTATTGCTTTGAAAGTTTCTCAAAGAAACTACAATTGTCTCCTGATTATTTTTGGTGTCTTTTTGATAAATAGGGCTTAGTGATTAAATATAAAGACAGATTTTAGTCTTTGAAAATGTAGAAATCCGTCTGGGATTAACATGTTTTGTATCCTGTAGAGTCTATGTGTCAATGTCACAGGTTGCTGCCTATGGAGTGTATATGGTGAATTGGTGTTATATGAAGTAAAGAGATAAACTTGTATTTTTATTTAGGTGTTTGGCAAATGGCAATCTTTAAATCTTTAAATGTTTGATCAAGTTTAAACTTTGTCTGTTGGTAGACAGTGGTGTTTACTGCAAAAATTGGAAGTGACGCCATTATGACGTCATAACGTTAATTTGAATTTGAAAAGTGTAACCCTATGTGATCTTGGTCAAAACCAGAATGTGAAATTTTATAATCCAAAATGTTATATCTCATTAACAAAAAAAGGGTTCAGACTATAAACTTCTCATGTACTTAGATCTTAGTGTAAAGATGAAACCACATTTTTTTCGGGGATGATGACGTAACATTTAATATCTAAAAAACCTAAGAGAACCATAGTTGTTGCATACAGGATCTTTGCACAAGATGAAATCTCTTGAAGTATTTTACAAATCTCACATGAAGTGTGGCGCAGTGTGACCTTTACTTCTGTTTGAAAAAAATTAAAAATTCACGTACATGTATATCAAAATCTTCCTATTACAAAGACATGTTTACCAAATGTTCTCTTTACTTTTTACCAGCTCTACTACACGGAACACTTTGTTTTTGTTTCAACAATAACTTAAAGGAACATTACAAATTTGGTTTTTGCTAACAAAACAGTTGCTGGCAGTGTAAGCACTTTATGTAATCCACCATATACATAAAACTGACAAACCTGTAGAAGTTTGAGATCGATCGCCCATCTGGGTCACGAGAAAATAGTGAAAAACCGATTACACATTTGCATGAAATCATATAGATTCAACAAATGAATAAAACGCTCACTGAGCGATAAACTCCAGTCAGAAAATTAGTTTATTCATTTCAGACAGAAATATTTCACAGGATTTTTTCTACTATCATCATCATTAGACCGTGTAAGTTTTATGTAAATCTGTGATCAAAAAGTTTATTTTACAAGTTTTTTTCTTACCAATTCTGTAATGTGCCTTTAAGTCTAGTTTTTAAATGGAATACATGGGCGGGTGTTGATTTAGGTTTGGCTGGTTGGATTGGGCTTGGAGGCAGGGGGTTTGTGTGTTTCTGGTGTTAATGATGATGCGGTTAGTGGGCCCCACGTGTGTTAGCTAACATGCCTCTTTGCCCCAGTGTCTTGCTATTCCATGTTCCTTACACATTCATATAATAAATTTGCTTTATTTGAGACAATAATTACTTGATAGGTAGAGACAGAACATTTAGGAGTTGCCTTCAAACTGCTAAGTAGCCTTTTTCAGAAAGTAAACCTTATTTGAAAAAAAAGAAACTCAAAATTGCGATCCAAATTTAAAACAACTATGTCTTGGTAAATTTGCCTCATTTGTCCCAAAACATAAAGTCTGACTAATGTGACCTGAATCTTACCTCAAACAAATCAGATTTGTTGTAGTAAAGTGTTATAATTCATCCTGTCAAATTGTATTTGTTTTAAAAATGTAAGTTGATTGGTTTGACAGATTGAAGCGAACATGCGTACGCGTTTTTAACATAACATGTTCCGGTTCAAATTGTTATTGTGACGCATATTTTAAAAACTTTCGCACAATTGGAATGCAGACTTGTCGGCCCAGTAGTGGTTTATTAAACACTGCGACACATTTTATTGAAAGTTGTTTATGTTTAAGTTTAAAGTGCGTTTATAGTGTCAATTCGCGAGCGAAGTGGTGACGTCATTGAGGTGACCTCAGGGCGTTTCCATAACGACCGGATCACGCGCTGTGCGACCTGTTTGTGGGATCCAAGATCCACATGTCATACACACACACACGCCGAGAAACATGGCGGCGACGCATTACGGTATGGTAGTTTTTTTTTGCTGATTATCCCAAAGCGATTCGTCGTGGTGAAATTGCCCTAAAATCCAATCATCTGGTGAAGTTTCATTTCGACAATACAACAGGGCAATTCCTTGGAAGTGTTCAAGCTAGTCAGCGAAACAAGAACTACAAAGTAGAGGTAAGTACCTTCGTTTAAAAAAAAAGAAATCGCTAACGAACGTGTTTTGTACATATTTTTCGATGGTCGTTTCATTTATGTTACGTTTATTAATTGTTAGTGGATCGTACTTGGGTGCATTTTGGTTTTTCTGCCTCAGGTTTAGCAAAACAAGAATGCTTTAGTTCGAGCCGAAACGTAAATTTTAAGGAAATACAAACTCTTTCCATGTTTGTCCGTTGACGACGGCTTCCGATGTAGATCTCCCCCAGATGGCCGGCGCATCATTCACGGTCGGGTATTAATACGGCCATCAGTGGCAATGCGTATGCATGCTGACAAGCAAAACCTACGAGTGGTCGTCTGTCAAAGTCGACCATGGAGGCAAATACTCGGAGCACCATGGTTTTTTTTTTAAATCACATTTCAATTCAATGATTGGTCTTATTTCAGACACTAGAAAAAAACTAGGATGTTTTCTGAAAAGTATTATTATTGTACAAAAAACAATTCAACTTACCAAATGAATTTCGTGTGTGTTTTCAATAATATTTGTACAAAAATTATAATTATTTTTTAAAATTTATTTTGAATTTCCAGATAGACTTGAATGACGATGGCACCATCAGGAATGCTAGGTGTGAGTGTGCACATTTTATTCGGCCTTCAAAATCTAGTAGCTGATATATCAAAGATAACATACAAGTACTTATTGTTGATTTTACGAACTAAAAAAAACCTAAAAAACCTGATGTTTTTTAAAAGCCCGCGTGTCAAGAATCTAAAAAGGCCGAGTTCACGATTGTTGATGCGTGACGTCACTTGCATGACAGTTCTAATAGCACCGGGCGAGGATAGTGACAACGTTGAGCCCCCGACGATGAAGAGGTGACTCGCGGTGATTCAGATTCAAGCCACTGGCAAAGCGGCATGTAAACAATGGATCCAACACAGAACGAGGCTGCTGCTTGCACTGCTGGCGACAACCGTCCATTTCCAGGACGATGACCAACGAACGTTTAACCATGTTCTTATTCCTCCTGACTGGTAAAATATATGTCATTCAATCATGATAAATACATGTGCATTACAGCCTACTGTAGTTTCCTTCGAAAGTGTGATGTGAGAGAGCAATTGTTCAGTTAAACTGTCCAGATTTCAGGCTACACATGATGTTTATGTTTTATTAGATACTATTATTTTTTTAAGACATGGCTGGTTTTCTACAATTAATTGTACCACCATTAAAAGCTTATATCACTGCAACTTAATTTTTTTCTAAAGAAATGTTTGTTTCACATGCACTGACCTGATGACCTGCTGGTATGAGACGTGTCTGTATTTCCTGTGAAATACAAAGAAGAATTGTTTTGTTTTAAAATCAACATACTGTATAACTACATGTTTATGTTTTTGGTTTAATAAACTAACAAATTTTTCCAACTTGGCCAGTCTGACCAGGAAAGATGAAATAAGCAACAATTAATAAAGGAACTACATGTACACTCACAAATAGTTCTTAAGAAAAGCTAATTCCATTTAAATTTGCATCATTGAATGCACCTTTTTTATGGGGGAGCCGCCAATTACAAAATAGACCTGCATGGCTGATATTTTTTTTATGTGAAGGGACTTATCTTGATAGAAAGCTAAATTGTGGTGAGAATTGTCTCGCTTTCAAGTGGCATTCTCTGAATCTGATTTGTTTTCCCTACATGGCCTATATAGGCCTACATTCCTATATACAGTCATGAAGTTAGGCTCAGTCTTACTTACCTTGCAATGTAATGTTCGGCTCTAGCACCGTACTGTTGTTTGTGCTTAGAGTAGGGTGTCTTGAAAGTGTCATGATTGAGACAGCAGTAGCCTCGTACCAAGCCTTCAAGGATGGTCTGTGATGTGAAACAAACATTTCTTTAGAAAAAATTTGAAATCTGGACAGTTTAGTAACTGAACATTTGCTCTCTCACATCACACTTTCGAAGGAAACTAGGCTGTAATGCACATGTATTTATCATGATTAAATGACATTAAATTTACCAGTCAGGAGGAATAAGAACATGTAGTTCATTGGTCATCGTCCTGGACATCGACGGTCGTCGCCAGCAGTGCAAGCAGCAGCCTCGTTCTGTGTTGGATCCGTTGTGTTTTTGCCAGTGGCTTGAATCTGAATCACCGCGAGTCACCTCTTCATCGTCGGGGGTTCAACGTTGTCACTATCCTCGCCCGGTGCAATTAGAAATATCAATGAATCTATCTGAGTCTAAACTGATATATTCCCAATATTCCCAACTGGAGCCGGATATCTTTCTCGAGTTATAATTTAACAAGCATTGGTGGTAAACATTGCGTGTTTGTTTTTTTCGCGATCGTCGCAAATTAGCGTCCCCCGTGCGTAACTCCGCAACAAAACAGCATGCGATTCTAGGTACTAGACTCTGACTAAACCTCACTCATTTTTAGCTGTCATGCAAGTGACGTCACGCAGCAACAATCGTGAACTCGGCCTTTTCAGATTCTCGACACGCGGGCTTTTCAAAAACCTCTGTTGTTGGTTTTTTTTTTTTTTTTTTCTAAGTTCGTAAAATCAACAGTAAGTACTTGTATGTTATCTTTGATATATCGGCTACTAGATTTTGAAGGCCGATTAAAATGTGAATTGACACTATAAACACACTTTAACACTCTTATGAAATATCACATAAGCACAATTTTTAGTTTGTAAACTTACTGTTTATTGACTTAAGGTGTTTTTGAAGTCTTTAGTTATAAACACATTAACTTGTTTACAGCCTGCAACAGTTTATAAATCACAATGGTGTTTATTAAAAAAAATTGTTTTAATGAAAACATATTGTTCCTTTGTAAATAAATAGATAAAACAAACCAAAAATTAAAATACAAACATATATTTTCCATTTGTCGTGTCAGATTGAAAAGCCAGTTTCCTTTTTACACAAATAAGTACAACCGTTAAATGTACACCAATGTATTGTCAGTTGGGAAAAGCCTCTGTTTCCTGTAGCGAAATGCAATGAACAAGATGTTTCTACAAATTAATTCATTTGTATGTTACAAATGTGACAAGCAGGGTTTTACAGGAATGTATTGGTCTAATGGTCCCTGCATTTTTCTGAATTTAGGCCTACTGGATGGAAATATTAAATGGCACTTACAAAAAAGTCACACATAGAGCTTATTTTACATTATGTCAAGTGGTTTTTAAAACCTCTTCAATTTAGTTTATGTACACTTTAGGATAACCCTCACCCCCTTAGGCCTAATTACTTCATACTTGAATATCTTAACTTCTTGAACATCTTAATACTTTTCTAGTGTACTTCAACATCATAACACATTAACTCACCGTATTTCAAAAAATGTAAAAAGCAGCACACCTGAGGACCTTTCTTGTGTTTCTACAACCATAAACTCAATTTTCTATAGGCAGTCAGCAGTAGTGTTTATCTGGGCTGGAAAATAATCCAAGCTGATATTTTGTTGCAGTAAAAGCTGCTCTTACATTTTTTGCCAGCAACCACTGGTTGCCAAACCTTGCAGCTGTTATCACAGCAGAAAGACTATATTTATACTAATGCAAAATTGTCAAAACAAGTTAATATAATTAAAGGAGAAATTTACATGATGTAAACAAACAATTAGGCCTATGCAATCATATTTTATTTTTGTTTCAAAACTTGTTGAATAAAAAAAAAAACATCACTGTATCACTTGATCAAACAGCTTGCTCAACAATTTTCATTCTTCTTTTTAAAGCTGTGTTAAACATTTTTGATTTTGAGCTTTGTTACTCGCCAAATGGCACACTCTTTATGATTTTTCAAGGTTCCAGGCAGCTGAGTGTAAAGTTTTGGGATATTCCAAATCAAACACATAGCGCCCACTCTTGACAGTGCAAGTAGCGCTCTCACTAGTCTCGTTACTAACTGTGAGTCGCATGAGTTGTGGAACGTGACAACATTGTATGGTCACTTTGCAGCTAAAACATCATTTTGCAAGTTATTTGTGCTATGCAGAGTACATTTACCACATGTTGTCCCATCTATGTTCGAGAGGCATGGGCTGACAGAGGCTGTAACATCTGAACTACAGCTTGTCCCACCACCTACACATATACCTCATTGACAGGTGTGAAGGACACCTATATTTTTAGGTCCTCCGATAAGTATACTGTCATTTTAGTTTTTGTTTGTATATAACTGGTATAAATAAAGTAAATATAAAAACAAGATCTTGTTTCAAGCGAGAACTTTTTACGTTGTCTCCGTTCCTGTGTAAAGGAGCCTTCCACTTTGGTTACATTTATCCATGATGCAAATTTAACAATCTATTAAAATTGTTGCAGTACCTGCTGCTCAAATAAAGGATTCAAATTGCCTCTCTAGCTAAAGCGCAGTGGTCTAGTGGTAGACCTTTTCTAATGGTATGACATGGTTAATAAAGGTCAAAATGAATACTATCAAAAACAGTGGAAAAAACGCTGTATCTTGATTTTGCTAAAAACATTGTATCTGGCACGAAAATACTCTATGCAAAAACATTGTATCTCGATGCGTTCTTGTATTGTGTGGCAAAAGTAACGTTAGGCTGCCAGATGATAACCAAATATATAAAAAAAACTGTGTAGGCTCCAATTCTCTTGACTTGATCTCCGCAGCTACCATTGACGGTGTCAATATGATGTTATACTGTTGGAAAGGAGAGTAATGTTTGTTGCAAGAAGCACAGATATAAATATAACAAAACACCAACAAATAATATGTAACAGGCACGAGTGCGGTTAGCGCACTCTATGCTGGCACATAATAAATTTTACAAGGGACACACAGGTTGACTTGTAAAAAATGAAGGGTTTATTTTTTTTCCAGGCTACTAAAGAAAGGGAAAGGCGATTTAAATGCTGTATTATTACAATATAAGGGATTATAGCTGCGCTACGAAACAGCTAATTAAAAACCCCAAGTGTATCCAATCACCTACTCATCACACAACAGCCCACCACCCACTCCCTAGTCCGAGCTGGACAGAGGTATACTAGGAGTATAAGAAAAATGAGGGGGCCTGCAATTTCATCCAATTACAAATTAAATGTACAATGTTTACAAAGAAGTGACTTACATTGTAAATCTTCATTAGTTATAAACAATGTTTAATCAGTCTCCATTACTTTGTGAACATATTTTTGCAGGATTTTTCTTGTAGTTTATTTGCCTGAGCTTCATCTGTTCATTATAGATCATCTACCGGTAAAGTGATGACTGTAACAATAACATTTGGTGATGATATTCTTACTACTTTCCGACTTTTTGGCCCTCAGAAAAATCAGCAAAATTGTTATAGAATAACCTAAAAAGTATATCGAAGCCTACACCATACATCAGCCCTTGTTTTCAATAAATTGTTCCTACTTTTTTTCCAGGGCCAAATATCATGGCAGAAGTGGGGATCTTTGTTGCAATATCTAAGTTCTGTAAGTAAATTTATCAATCTATTATCTATAGAATTATGACTGTCCTAAACCAAATTTTCGAAAGAATTTTCCGTGCTCACAGGATAAGGTTTTGGAATTTCAGTAAATTCTTTTGTATATTCTGTTTGCGGTAACACCATAATGTATATCTAATCTGCTGTGTAGATTTGTGTTCTTCAGAAAAACGTGTCTTGCTATTTGTTCTACTACTGCAGAGTAGATTTTAGGAATTCAGGAAACTTTTCAGTTCTGAAAAAAATTGTCTTGCTTATTAACTACTACCTTGGCGAAAGGTAGGAAATCGGCCGGGACTATACTACTTTTGCTAAGTGGATCGAGGCGACTTCTCGTAATTAAGTGCACTGTTCTGGAGTGTCAGCTCTTTAGGTCTCAGCGTATCGTCTAGCTTGCTCTAGTCATCGTCAGGAAACAGTCTACATATAGGAATGCCAATAGCAAGGCTAAAAGTCTGCAAAATGAGCAACGCAATCTGCGAGTTGTTCAAATCTGTAAAATGCGCTTAACATACACATGTTTTTTAGCTGTAAGTGATTAATCATCGACCATCATGATAAGGCCCAAACAATTTTTTGTCGAGTTGCCCTCCTCAACATTCCTTTTAGGGGGGCCTTACAACTTGCGCTTGATTTCGGCACGGTGATGGATGCGGCACATCCGTTCCATCATCAGTGTCTGAAGATGAGCAGAGTATACTGTTCAAAATGTTGAGACCACACCGGCTCTTCTCAGAGCCAACACTTCTTTCAAAAGAGTTTTATACGTGGTTGTTCCTGCAAGTTTACTAATTTGATTATCTTGTGTCTCGTGGAGATTTTCTTATAATTCAAGCCCTGCAGATGTTCCATTAACCTTTCCTTTATGATTTACTTATTTGTTTTAAAGTGACGAGTTGTTGTGGAGACATTTGCTGCAAAAGTAAGTTATGTAAAAAAGTATTAAATTCATTAAAACATATTAAGAAGGATTTATACTCAAAGTCTTAAAGTAATCATAATCGGGTACTGCTCGGCCACCTTGAATCTAAGCGGTACTTGGTACATTGTACTCAGCCAAAAATGTTTGCGATGGCACCATGAGCTATGGTGGTTTTGAAAGGAACTGGTGTGTAACAACTCAATGTTTCCAGTTTTTTTTTCCTCTTGGAGAACCACCTCCATAGATTCTATGACAATGATGTCACCACAGACCTTAGTTTCAAGATTGTTTTAATACCAACAATACAAAGTTGCAAATCTTACTCTAAAGCAACAACAGCTAAAACACCAAGAAAAAGGTAGATGATTCACTCACCTGTTTGGAAATACCTTTTCCCTGATGACATCGCTTTAATCTAATCTAAGCAACATGTCAGAATGCAAAGATGTGTAGTGTTTACATGGAGCTACCAAACACTGTATGATTGAAAATGTAGAGCTGACTTAATGGTAAAATTGAAGAGTACTTCTAACCAGTTCCATGGCTTCACAACATGTGACCTAGTTCAAGGAACCAGATGTTGAATAACAAAGCTCAAAGTCAAAGTTACATTTCCAATACTAATAGTTTACTTTCATGTGTTTTTGTGTTCCATGTTAATTCAGAATCTGCTGGGAATGATTCATCAACAAATAAAGGTAAGTGACAGCGGAAGTCAGGGAAGTAGGGCCTATACATCAATGGAAAGGAGTGTTATTCTATGCCTGTCTAAATAGGTGATAATGCAATGGCTTTATATAGTGTAAAGCATATCTTCATGATTCACATACGTGTGTGTAAATTTGCTTTGCATAAATTAGTTGTGCAAAATGTAAGATTAAACATATAAATGGTCACAGATTTCAACAAAACTTGAATGGTATAAAGAGAGCCATGGTAAAATAACTTCCTTGAAATATCTTTGCTTGAAATACCCTTTACCAAAATTTTCAATTCAATTCTCAAATTGGAACCCTTTGGAATTTTTCCAATGTTGTGTTTTGGCACAAAACCGATTGGACCCGATCCAATCCAATTTGCCTCAATTGGATTCAGTTTGAATTGTTTTCCAATTAGATTCAATCGGATATTTTCCAATTTTTCTAAATTGGTTTTTAGTTGGTCAGCTTATACCCAAATGGGCTGACAGTCAAAAAACATATGGGGATATAATATATCCCACCCCACTCGAGGGATTTACACAAATGCAATAAACTAATTCTAAATCCAGTTGGCACACATTGAAGTAATATGAAGGTTTTTTTTTCTCCAATTGGACTCTGTTGGGAAATAAAATTTCCAATTTGAAATATATTAGGAAGTGAAATTTCCAACTGGTAGAAACAAATTCCAACCATATCCAATTCAATTAAATCAAGAAAACTGAGTCCAATTGGACTTCCAAATGGACTAAGTTGGTTTAAGACTTTATTCCAATTGGAAATTTAGTTTTCCATTATAAACCAACTCAATCCAATTCTTTCCAACTGGATATCCAATTGGAATGAATTGGACATTTTTGTAAGGGACTTTATAATTTTTGACTGATGAGTAAAACAATTTGTTTAAAAACTTAAAATGTAAGGTTTTTTCAACATTTGATTGTGACTCCAATGACCAATTGAGCTTAAACTTTCACAAGCTTGTTATATATTTTGGTTCACATAAAGTGTACACACAGGTTTTTGACAATTACCAATGTTGTCCATGTGGCATACATAAAATGCATTACATGTTTCATTTATGATATATCTTGTAATATCTGCTAACCCGAAACAGACAATGTGTGCAAACAGCAAGGCAGGATGTCCTGTTGGGTTTTTAAGCCTGAGAAAGCTTTTAAATATGATATAAATTAAATCACTCAATACATTGCTCTCATTATTAGAAGAAAATAAAACAAATGCTTTTGATATGTTTTGTTTCACAAGGTTGTCTACGTGTAGTCAATTGTTGCAAGCAAGGTTTATGTAAGTACTAATCTTGATGACTGGTGTCATTAAAATTATTCCACCTGTTTGTCATGTATAGAAAGACTCTTGCCAGCTGGTGAAATGTTTGTAAGTACAGGCCTGAATTTTAACAGAAGCAATTGACTCCATGCTTCTGGTTATTGCAATATTCACAAAATATCACCCAGTACAACTAATTGTTGTTATCAATGCCTTGATAATTCCCCATGGTTGCACTCTGCTGGTGCTATTTCATTTTAAAGTAAACTGACCCTAAAGTAAATTTCTTCAAAATTGTGAGAAAAAAAAATGACTTGTGGGATTACTAAATAATAAGTACAAACATACATACTGGACTGGTCTTTATCCTTAAAGACTGACACTGGTCTTACCAACCCAATGGTTCCATATTGGATAGACATACATGCAATGACACATAACTACCAGACTGTCTTACACATGAGTGCATTTAAATGTGCACGTACGCACAAGTGTGTAATGACCTCCAATCTTGGACCCTCTTTTGTTCAACTCTTTGTCCTGACAAACTTGGACCCCATTGTTTTTTTGTGATAGCAATCGTGGACCTCGGTTTGAATGTTACTCCAAACTCAGTTACACACACAGTATTATGGCATGTTAGAAATATGATAGCGCTGTCCAATTCAGTGACACTCCAACACTGATGACGTGAGATTGACATAAAACCGTAAAGGTGTTTTAACCTGTTTTATGGGTTGGTCTTGTGTCTGGTTCATATGTTTGTATTTTTGTCAGGTTGACGAACATAAAGAGGACCAGAAGATCCAGCTGACAAAGTGTCAATAAGTGGATTTTTTTTTTATCCATTCTGTAACAATGACATATTTTCATACCAATCATATCAGTTGCGTATGGGTGCTTCCAATGGAATTGTGGGTGATTTCAATGGAATCCATAGGTCTCATGTCTTGAGAAAGACATATTTTTTGTTTGTTTGTTTATTTCACTTAGATTCAGGTAATCGTCTTAAATCCAAATGCGGATTTTTTTATGTTTACTGAGTAATGGTTTTTTAGTATAAGTGTTTCGTCCGGATTTTCATAAAAACCTGAATCTTCAGGGAGTGTAGCGAGCTGTTGAGTTGGTTGGACTCGGGTTTAGCCTTGCTCTGATAAACTTTCCCTATGTTTTGATCTTTTTTGTATGCAATGAAGGAAGGGTCTGGAAAGATCTCTGAAAGTGTTTCATTGTTGCGTATACTGGGCAGTGTTGTTTGATTGATTTGTTAAGGTCACTGGTTAATGTACGGGTTGTATGTCGTACTGAAAACCAGTGGAGTTTTGCTTCTGTTTTTTTCTGCCGTTAATGAATCAGATTTGATCGTTCTTTGTGTGAAACTTTTCAGTGAATTTGTTAATTTCCGAAATGTTATAGCCTCTTGCTATAAGTTAAAAAAAAAAAATGGTTGACTTTGAGTAGGAAATCAATTTCATGTTCATGTCTCTGGCATAGGGAAGTGTTTCTCCATCTATGAATGCTTTGAACACAAGTGGGGGTGTGATGATGTCTTGCGTAGGTATTAGTAGGTTTCAGTGGGTTTGGTATACACTTTTGTGTCCAGAATGCCAGTTTCATATAAACTTTTACCAACATTGAAGATTTTTAAGTCAAGGTAGTTGATAGAAGTATCAGAGGCTAAATTTGAAGGTTCGATGTATTTGATTCATGTTGTGGATAAGGCTCTTGAATTTCTCAAGGGTGCTGTTATAGTTGTAAAGTATTTGCTGTATAATGCCACCAGGAATTAGGATGGTCAAAGATTTTTTTTATGCCCCACCGGCTTCGCCAGCCGAAGGGGCATATATAGTGTTTGCCTTGTCCTTCCGTGTGTGTGTGCGTGTGTGTGGGTAGGTATACACATTCAAACCGGGGACCTATAACAAAAGAGGACAATAGGGTCCCCGTTTGGGGAAAGGTCCCCAGTTGGAAAACGTGTACAAAACCAATGAGAGCTGGTGCCAAAAAGTTAGAGTACAAACAAAAGAGGGACAATAGGAGGTCCCCGTTTGCAGGTGTTTACACACGTGTGTGTGTGTGTGTGTGTGTGTGTGTGTGTCCCTGTGTGTGTGCAATCATTGTCCGAGCGATAACTCAAGAAGGACTTGGCATATTAGCTTCAAACTTGGTGTGTGGATTGGTCTTGGGATCCTCCAGAAGCCTATTGTTTTTGGACCCCCTACAACAAATTTCAAGGTCATTATGGCTAAAACAAAAGAAATGTTGTCCGAGCGATAACTCAAGAAGGACTTGGCATATTAGCTTCAAACTTGGTGTGTGGATTGGTCTTGGTATCCTCCAGAAGCCGATTGTTTTTGGACTCCCTACAACAAATTTCAAGGTCATTATGGCTAAAACAAAAGAAATGTTGTCCGAGCGATAACTCAAGAAGTACTTGGCATATTAGCTTCAAACTTGGTGTGTGGATTGGTTTTGGGATCCTCCAGAAGCCTATTGCTTTTGGACCCCATATGTCAAATGTTCAGGTCGTTAAGGCTAAAACAAAAGAAATGTTGTCCGAGAGATAACTCAAGAAGGACTTGGCCTACCAACTCCAAATTTTTAAGTGTGGATTGGTCTTGGAATCCCCCAGAAGCCTATTGTTTTTAGACCCCCTACATCAAATGTTCAGGTTAAAGGCTAAAACAAAAGAAATGTCTGAGCGATAACTCAAGAATGAGATTAATCTCAGCGGGGCATTTGTGTTTGTTAACACACCATTCTTGTTGAGGTGTTCGTGCAACAGCACGAACAACTCATTGTTTTTGTTCGTTTTTTTTTTTTTTTTAGTTTTACTTATTCTTCTCAGTGGGCTTTGTCCGCAAGCAAACGCATGCTTGTAAACCTTTGATCAACTTGAAACTTCATGTGAAGTTAGAACATAACTAGCAGAAGCCGAGTAAGTTGTGACGTCATGATTACGTCATCAGGTGTCAAATTACAAGCCATTTAAGGTCAAAAAGTGACCTCATGCCTATGCCTGTATGTCTCTGAATAATAAAGTTACACAATTCAACTTTTGGCATATGATACACAAAGACATGGGCAACATTTGAAAAGTTAACGCAAAATTCACATGACCTTTACCTACGGTCGTACTGGAAGGTCAAAGTTTGCCTTTGTGTAATTCTTAAAAAAAACACTTTCTCGGTAAAATTATTAACTTCAGTATATCTGATCAACTTCAAATTAATACCACATTAGGACATGGATAAAACCTCCACCAGGTAGTTGTGACGTTATGATGACGTCATCAGGTGTCAAAATACACTAAAACAAAGTTAAATACTTCATAAATTCATAACTCGAGAAGTACGTTAGCTATTATTTCAATCTATACATCATCGGGAAGGTCTTGAAAAATGTAGCAATTACAACACAAAGTGTTACACCATTTGACCTTGACTTCCTGTTTAAAGCGGAAGTTGAAGGTTTCAAATTTCATACTTTTAGAAATGTTCATACTTTTTACACACACACTACTCACAGATTTTACATCATGTTATAGGTCCAAAGGAGTTCTCAAACTTTGCCACAGAGATGTTACCTATTTGACCTTCACTTCCGGTTGAAATCGGGTATGCATTGACACGCTGTTAAACCGCGGGAAAATAACAGCACTGAAAACACACACAATCCGTGATCTATACCAGTGGCAATGTGAGCGGCTTTTCGTTCTATTGACCGCAAGGGGGCGAAGTCCAAACATGCTTGTACTCTAGTCTCTGTTCAAGGTTCACGCATCCTGATTTCGGCAATAGCTTTGTTAGTCTCTAAAACAGCCGTCTATGCAAACCTCGCTAACAATCAAAAGCTTGTTTAGACTTTTGCTAAATTGTGCAGCTTGTAATGCTTTTACGAAGAGTTATTCTTGGCCACTAGAAATAACCATAATACAATGTATTTTCATGATAATTAACGATTCGCAAATAATATTATTAACATTTATGTTTCATTAGGGATTTCGGCCAACAGCCGAACAACTAGTGTTATTGCTCTGTTTTTTAGGTGTTCGGCCAACATCCGAACAACTATTGTTATTGCTCTGTTTTTTTCTTTCTGGGTTTTCTTCTTCACAAAAAGAAAAGCTTGTATGAACTTGAAACTTACCGTGTACAAAGATCTTTGAAACTAGATGAATCCGCAACTTGTTTGGAATGATGACGTAATTGATAACGTCATTACGTTAAATAAACGTTAAATAATTTGAAAAATTCATATCTTGAGAACCATATATGCTACATACAGGATCTTTGATGCATATGAAAGGTCTTGTAATGTTGTACACATTGTATGCAAATTGTGACCTCATTTGACCTTCACCGGAAATTAAAATAAAAATTATGTTTTGGGGGCTCAAGAGCCTAAGTGAATAAAAATATGAAAAAAAACTTTCAACGCATAATATTTTGTTTAGCTCATGAGCATTTTATATGATATATGACGTCATAGCTACGTCACAACGACAATCATTAACGAGGTCGACATTTTTAAAATTTTGCTATCTCCAAAAATTAAAGATTGTACGGACTTGAAACTTACCATATACCTAGACCACTGTGTGTACATGACAGAATACATTTGTTTTTGAATTACGACGTCATCAATGACGTCATTACATTAAATGGAAGTTTTATATTAAAAATAATCATATCTCAAGAACCATGCTAAATACAAAATATGTGCACCATATGAAAGCTCTTAAGGTATTAAACAAATCTTACCCACATAGTGACTCCTTTTGACCTTTACTTTACTAAAGCACATTTTTTCATCATGACGTCATCGGGTGTCAAGTTACAGTAATTCAAAGCTTATTACTTTAAATATCATATCTCCTGAACTGCATGTCATAAAGTCGTAATATTTGTGTTGTCTTGTAGCTTACAACACTTGTGACATTTTGTTCATATGCATGACCCCACGTTGACGTTTCCTTCTAGTCCAAACAGGAAGTTCAAATATTAGAAAATCATATTTCCTGAACCACATGTCATGAAGTCTTAATCTTTGTGCTGCTTGCTAGCTTAATACACGTTTGACATTTTATTCCAGAAGCATGACCCACTTTGATCTTTCCTTCCGGTCCAAACAGGAAATTCTAACTATACGAAACTCTATCCTAACCTGATTTTGGCAATAGATTTGTCAGTCTTTAAAACAGCCGTCCATGCAAACCCCGCTATCAATCAAACGTCAGGATTTTAATCATATGCTTTTTTAGAATTTTGCTAAAGTGTGTAGGTTGTTAGGCACGCCACAAAACAGTAATGGCACCAAATTCCACTCAATGCAATAGCTCTCGCGTTGGCTACAACACTGACCCCATTGATAGCCGAACACCTCGTGTTTGTTTGGACAAACACTTGCGCTCTAGTTTTTTCAGAAAATGTAGTGTTATATAACACAGATTTCAGGGCTTGCCATTGTCAGCGAAATGACAGCGAAATGGAAGCAATTTCTTCCAAGTATCAGTTTCAATAACTCCTGGATGTAATCAGAGGGTGATTAGTGATGAAGTATAGGTGGGTAGTTTGGTCGAGGGCTTTGCAAACACTGTATAGTGCTTTTGTTTGATGGACGTTTGTGAACATTGAGACAACATCAGTTATAACATTTCGTGGAGATTTGGATTCCTAACGTTTTCGCAATATGTCCGCGGTATCACGTTCATATGTTGGTTGGGCAGTTACCATAGGAGAATAACTTAAAGGAAATAATCCACAAGTTTTGTATTTTTGCTGTAGGGCTTGAACATCCACTTATTTAGGTCTTCCTACAAAGGACATGCCTGCGGGTGGTGTGTTATGTATCTTCGGGAGAAAAGACATGGTTCGGTGGTCATTGGCCTGGTTGTAGGAGTGGATCGAGTAATCCAGGGTTTGTTTTTGATGTAGTTGTTTGGATGCATATTGATGAGTAGATTATGGACCATGGTGGTGGTTTGTTGTATGATATCTAGGTCCAGCTTTGTGTAGTGCTCGGATTCAAGATGTTGGCAACCTAGCTACTCCTACATAGTCGGTTCGGGTATGAGCATACTGGTAATTTGTGACTTCCAAATAATTTTTGAGTGTCGCACATTGTGTTGAGTTTGGATGCCATTTTGAGGGTGGTTTGAAAGGTAGAGTCTTGGCAGGTTTATTGTGCATTAGGAAAGCAATTCTCATTCTTCTTTGGAAGATATTGAAATCACTCAGAATTTTTTACGGGAGGGTTTGGCAGGAGTTGGAACAAAATTGAGGCCTTTACCTAAAGCAACTTTCTCAATTGTGAAAAGGTTTGCTTTGGATAGGACAATTATAAAGCATTCACTTTCTTCTTCCAGTTGTTTAATAATGTTATTCTTTTTGAAACGTTTGGTTTTGGAGCATGTGTGCAAAAAACCATTGGCTTTTCTTTGGGCGCTGTATATACTCGTTTATCAAATTTCCGTTTAGTCGTGGTTAAGAAAGAAGAGTTATCGATCATTGTTCAATAATGATATATACTTGGAACGTGCTTGGAAATGCCTTTATTATCATTTATTTATTTACTCATGCCAGTTTTATAATCACCCTTTGGAAGATGGCCTAATCCGGAAAGGGATCCTGCTTTCTCTTTGTTCCACTGCTGGGTGTTCTTGGTCTAGTAAAGTAACCAAAGAGTTGAGTGGTCGTTCGTAGTTCCGCTCCTTTTAACTCAGCTACCAGCTTGATTCTTGCTTCTTTCTTTGCTCACTCTAACTTGATGTCCACCTCTTTCTCTTGGAATTTATACTCGTCTAAAGCCAGTTGTGTGAAGAGTAGATGCTTTGGATGTTAATTGGTTACAATTATCGGTGAAAGAGGGTTGGAAGGTCATGCCTCGATGCGACTGTGGCCGCTTCGCTGTGTTTTTGAAGTACGTTGGAGGCTTGTTTGTAGCAACAAACTGACTGAAAACTAATCTTTGGTTTGTGATATGGCTTTTGGCGGCTGTAAGTTTGGTTACTGGTTCCCCCAAAAGCTTCACAGGATTTAAATCAGTTTACGATAACTTAGTTAGGGGTACAGGGGTTTCGGATGCAAATTCCTCCCTGACCTCGAGTGATGCAATCAGTGAATCCTCCGGGTGGTCTATCAGCACTAGTTGTCTACACTGGATCTTGCTTGCTGTAAAGGATGCGAGAGACGGTGGGTTTTGAGGTCTTGAGCTTGAGCTTGAAGGTCAAGGGCTGGCTTTGGAGCATTGCTTAAAGGATTTGCTTAGTTTCGTAGTTATGATGTCAATTGCGTGATTGCCATGGTGACTCTGTATATCCTTTGAATATACAGACGGGAGAAGGTCACTCAGGTGTAGGCATGTGTTTCTGGGTTGGGGGTGGTTGAATGGTTTCTAGGTTCATTTGTGTTTACAACAGGGATTAATTAGTGTCCAGTAGCTCTGTTGGGTTGGCTCTCAAACAAATGCTCGGGAAAAATGAATGGGACATGCTGGATGCCGGGGCCAGTTTGTGTTTGTTAGTAAAAGTTGTGAATGTCTCCTTCCAAATTTGGAAAAATGAGAAAAGAAAATGTTTGTCCCATTTCTGCAAAAGTGTGGAGTAGTATTTGAAGTCAGGAAAAGGTATTACAGGTCGGTGTGTTATTAAGGGGTTGTGTTAATTTTCTATTCTGTTGAACAGGTATAATGTGTTCTTTACCACCTGCTGTTGTGTGAACAGGGAGTGGTTTTTTAATGGAAGATGTTCCATGATTTGGTATAGATAATCCCAACTCCAGAAGAATGGTTTATGATCCCTTTTGCGGGTTGTTAGAACGGAGTTGACATAATACTAATATCGACTCTTTTATAGCGCAATTCCAAAGAATGATCATTGCGCTTCAAATATTATTACCACTGGTCACTGGGCCATTATTTCATTCCTTAAACTATCTCAGCTCCCTGGGGAGTATACAGCCTGTGCTGCCAAGTATGTAGCACACCAAGCTAAATCAATCACAAGAACCATCTCTGCATGCCCTCACAGGTACCCCTTTACCCATGCAAAATGAGAAGCAATTACCCCTTAAGTGTCTTGCTCAAGGACACAGGTGTCATGACAGGGATTCAAACCCACAACCTGATGACTTACACACCAGAACTTGAGTCCGATACACTGAACCGCTCAACCATGACACGCCGCCATGAAAACAATAGTTAATGGGTGGTGGGTAATGTTTGTTTTTTTTAAAGAAAAATGGGCACTTTCTTTATAATCTTATAGATGATAATTGATTATTAAAGAATAGTAATTAATTACAGAGTATGGGTGCCCATGGATCTGAGCGTTCCGTCTGAATACAGAGATTACAAAAAATATTGAAATGTGAATAGCGCCCTTTCTGAAGGTGGAAGGAAAGGCACTGTTTTTTGGTTTCAATATTTATATTTTCAATGTGGATATCAGGCTCGTTCCTTTGTAGAGGAACAGTTTGCATTTTAGACATCTTGGTGATAATGTAATTATTGGTCGTGTTTTAGACGGACCGGTAGGTTTCGAGTTGTGTAGTGGTATAAAGCATTATGAAGTATGTCTTATATACCTGTTGTGGTGCAGTGTGGAGCAACCTGAAGATACCAGTCTCGCTAAACGAGTGGTATATCTCGGTAGCTTGTGTGGCCATCAAACCACATTACCCCCTAGAGGCAAGGAGTATAGACAATGAATGTCAGGCAACCAGCAGGTTCTAAAGGCCATCTGGCATTATTCATGAGCCAAGCCAGATGTTCAGGCTATAATGTATACGTGCTGTAAGCTTGTTAAAGCTTTATTAGAACTGAATAGGTTTCCTGGTAACAGCCAATTAACAATTTAATATATCTCTGCTGAAGGAGAGCCGAGCTTCAAGTGTTGAGACTACTTTTTCGTAATCGCTGCTGTTTAAAACATTTTTTCAGGCCTCCTATTTCTGGTTTCCGTGGAAGTTTTTTGTTTAATTATTACACGTCTTCCGGTGTGTACTGGTTAGCAACCACAGTGCTTTTATGAATCAACACTTCTTTAAAAAAAGAGATTTATTCACTGATTTTTACACAAAAACTCAACCACTTTTTAGTTCCTGCACTATGCAAAGATCCATATATGTTGAGGGGTCTGATGATTGAAATTTTTGTGTCTTCAATTGCAGGTAATTGTTGCAGTGATCATCATAGTACGTAGCACTTCAGTACTTCAGTAGCTGTGGTCTTAAATACTCTGCTGATTTGAAAAAGGCTTAGATCATTAGCAGCAACTAGGGCCCAAATTTAATATAAATGTACCTGATATTAAAGAGGGGCTTTTAGGTCAAATCCAATTTTGTGATGCAATAATTTTCTAAAGTTCTCATGAAAATGGGAAAACAATTACAAGTCTCTAACCTCATGTTAAAATGGTTTTAAAATATTATTTTAGTTGATACTCTTTCGGAGAAAAATTTGAAACATGAAGTCATCAGACATCAAAACAAACGAATTCGCACATTTCAAAGAAGAGTTTAGGCACCAGACAAAAGGTCACATTCAATGTTGTTTTGTTTGAATATAATACAAGCTCAAGAATGAACTAAGAATTTGCGGTACAAAATTTGCATTCGAAGGGTATCAAACACCATTTTAGCATGAGGTTAGAGACTTTTGTAATTTTTCTCAATTCGTGAGAACTCATCTATTGAAAATGAGTGGGACACTAAACTTAATTTGACCATAGAGCTTCTCTTTAATTGTTTTAAGCAAATGATACACAATGGGCATGGTATCATAAACTGCGCCAATAAAGTATCTAAACACTTACAAATGGTCAGATTTATCGGAACCTCAAATAGTATGCAAAAAAATAATTAAATAATTTGATTCACAGTTATCTTCTGCACATTTTGACACCTCTTTTGTTGCGCTGTGATGTTGTTTGGCGGATTTATGGGCACTTGAGTGGCTTAAGGTTGAATTTCAAAAGTTGCAAAAGCCCCTATTCACCCCAATTCCAGAAGGGAAAACGCACAAGCATCACACAAAGACAAAATCAAGACAAAAGACACAAATTTGTTCTGTTTACTTAACCATGAAATTATTGCAGTAGCTCCTCCGACTTCTAACTTCACTGCTTAAAGGTACTCTCTGCTTTTATCTTATCAACTGTAACTGCTGATATCTTGAAGATGGTCCTCAATACTTGGTGTGTCCTCCATCACTGTCCTGAACGGCAAGGATACGTCTTGCTTGAATAGGGGCTTTTGCTACTTTTGAAATTCGACCTTAAGCCACTCAAGTACCCATTAATTCGCCAAACAACATCGTAGCGCAACAAAAGAGGTATCAAAGTGCGCAGAAGATAACTGTGCATCAGATTAATTAATTAATGTTCTGCATACTATTTGAGGTTCCGACTTTATTGGCGCAGTTTATTTTGCCTGTTGGTGTACTCTGAGAAAGTTAACTGTGTGTGGTTAGCAGTTCTATACACTGGACCTCCGTCTCGCTCGACCAAGTAGGGTTCAGCTCTGTGGCATACATTTACATACATGTATCTGTACAATCCAACCATGGAAAATGGGCCAAGCTCCTTGGAGAAGGTCATGATGTTCCTCCTGTGTCCTTGATCATGTTCTCCAATATAATTTAACCGACTTCACATCGGTATTTTGTAAAATAATTCTGTGTCCACCCGCTGTATCATTTTTCCGAACTTTTTTGAGCTCCTTGTGTAATCGTTTTCCTTAGAAAAAATCACTGCCACAATGAAACCCTGACTTGACAAAGGAAAGACAACAAATTTTCTCATAATAAGCACCAGGGTTTGTTGTTCTCATTTGAGAAAATGAGTATGCTTTCACTGAATCGCAAAACCTCGGCCGTAAGCCACAGTAGATAATCTGCCATGGTATGCTTCCACCTTTGTATAACAAGAGGACAACAAATCTGGAGTCTGAGGATTGCACAATAACCCCTGTCAAAAGGGAAAGTACAAGCTTAATTTCCAGTGTCTTCTGTCGCTCTTTGTTTGGGTGAAATGAAATGTAGCTCAGTAGGGGCATACCAATGCATGCTACACAATGGAATGTCCGCATAGATATACAAGTCAAACGTTTGACTGACTGCAAAAGATTGTGGGCGCTCTGAAGTTGATCTGGGCAACAAAAAATACGTCCACTGTAAGCCAGTTTAGAAAATATTGGCGGGTGTGGAAGGTCTTCTCTTGATCCAAAGTTGTTTGACTGACTATAGCACCTTTTTTCAATCATTACCAGCTACCAAGACATTTAATGAAACTGATCCTGGAAAGACTGCTGGTAATTCTGCAGCTCAAGAAAACAGGGAAAATGATCCACTGCTGTCAACACAACAACCCAGTGAGTAATCAGGCCTGCATTTTATTACTGAACCAGCGTACATTGTCTTGTAAAACCTGCTTTGGGCTAGTTCACTTACATGGCAACATTCGGAAGGCATAAAACGTTCAATTACATCAGTTACTGTGGTTTGTTATTATTATTATTATTTCAAATATCAAGTAATAAACTACATTAGTCAGTTTACCTTGAGGTTTATTACTTAAGCTTTTTTTCTATCGGAGTGCAAAACAAATACTTCAACATTTAAGTTTCATAGAAAACTAATAACACTGTACAAAGGTATGTTTTGCAATATCAAAATTGTATGTCTGATATTAGCTGCAGGTGAAGTTGTTACTGAATCTGCTCCACCAGTTTCCATGGTTACCACGGCAGATGTCTCTCAGGAAAGTGCATCACATTGTGATACTTCTGGTAAGTAAGCTTTGGCCAACTGTCAAACTCTTCATCTTAAGTAACTTCAAATCGAGCTTTTAATCATCTTGTTTTCATTTTTTGTAGACAAGCTCTATACCCAGGAAATCGGTTGTAGTGTAGGAAAGACTGATGTCCTACCGGCATGACCAGGTTAACATAATTTTTCCTAATTCAGCAAATCAAGCTGAGTTTAGAGTTTTCCTGACTGCAAACAATTTCCTCTATTCAACTGTTTAGATTGTTGACTTTTGTAGATTAAAATAAGGTATTTTAACTCTACTTGAGGTTTGCTGACATGGAGAAGGTCACTCAGGTTAAGGCATATGTCCTGGGGTTGGGGGTGGTTGAATGGTTTCTAGGTTCATTTGTCTTTAAAACTGGGGTTAATTAGTGTCCAGTAGCTCTGTTGGGTTGCTCTCAAACAAATGCTCAGGAAAACTGATTGGGAGATTCTGGATGCCGTGGCAAGTTTGTGTTTGTTAGTAAAAATTGTGAATTTTCTCCTTCCAAATGTGAAAAAATTAGAAAAGAAAGTGTTTGTCCCATTTCTACATAAGTGTTGAGTACCTATTTGAAAGTGCGAATAAGATTATTTTGTTCCCTTTCGATTGCGGAGTGGGGAAAATGTACCACAGGTGGGTGTGCATGTTCGTAAGGGGTTGTGTTAATTTTCTATTCTATTGAGCAGGTATGATGTGTTCTTTCCAACCTGTGGTTGTGTGAACGAGGAGTGGCTTTTAATGGAAGATATTAATGCTCTTGGGCTCGGAGCAAGTATTATTGTAAAGAGCGCCCTTGAATCACAACACACAAACGCGAACAAGCAACACGTTGACCATCAGTTAAACTCTAACTCATTTATTTGGTTCCAACCGTGCCCAGATGAATACCTTCAGTTCGGTGACTGAATACAAAAAGGAATACAAAAAATACAAGGAAATATTAAGATTAAGGAAAACCGTTGTCGTGACTACAGGAGACATGAAAATAACTCAAATCAATGATATGAGTGTACCGGAGCATGATCTGATAAATGGCAAGTTTCATACATGACATGCCATTTAAGTTGCTTTAAACTCAGTGCAAACTTACACAATAGTTACACAGCTACTGGTACATTTATTTGAAATGTCACCGATACAATTGTGAGGCCAAGATGTTCTGAATGGAAATCTACTAATGGCAAGAAAACACGGAACAACGCTCACGTGAATGTGACCGCTCTAAGCCTCAAACTAATCCAGGGCGACTACTTCATCAAGAGACTGATTCTCCTTACTGAAATATCAATACATAGTATTACATAAGTACAGTTAAACATCAAACGAAATAAAACAAAGCATGCATAGCTAGATCAGATTACTAAACAATTCAGTTTTACACAAAGGAAAACTTCATATGATCATGGGTTCTCGAATAGTTATAAATTACTTAATGGAACAAGTGACATGTGTTTTGGCAAGAGCTGTAAATTCTAAGGCAAATAAAATGCAAGAACCCTTTAAATGTTGATGAAATGTCCTATCACAATCAAGGACCGAGTTTTGGGCCTAAATTCTCCCTACTATGAACATGTTTTATATCAACGACACTCTTGACTGTGTTCCATGGTAAACAATGTAGAAGTTAATTTCTCAATCTAATTGCGGGAATTAGGTAAATGCACAATGATAATAAAGACACTGTAAACTGTACGGACTATACATTCCATCTTGTTCTTTCATGACTTAGTGAGATTGCAAAGTGGCAAGATCAAAATAATTAACTGACATAACAGTATGGAATACTAACTTATATAAACCAACATTAAGCAACAGCAACCTTAAACTCACCGATTATGGGATGCACCTGAAGACAATGCATTAAGGCGCCTTAGCCTCCCAAAAAGGACTTAATTTCACGAGCAAAACTGTCTCGCACGCCAAGCGCCATGTGTACGCGCTATCCCATAGTAGGTTTCCACGATGAACGACAGAGGGCGCACTAGCTGCCAAGAAGACCTAACAGAAGATGTTCCATGATTTGGTGTAGAAAATCCCAATTCCAGAAGAATGGTTTGTGATCCCGTTTGTGGGTAAATTAAGAAGTTTTATTAAGGTTGTTAGAACAGAGTTGACATAATAAAAAATTGGTAATAATATTTACTCTTATAAAGTGCAATTCCAAAGAATGATCATTGCGCTAGGAACTTTATTACTCCTGGTCACTGGGCCATTATTTAATTCCTTAAAAACCATTTAGCTCCCTGGGGAGTATACAGCCTGTGCTGCCAAGTATGTAGCGCACTAAGCTAAATCAATCACAAGAACCATGTCTGCCCTCACAGGTACACATTTACCCGTGGTAAGAAAAATGGGTTGCTGTTGGCATTTTCTTTATAATCTTATTGATGATAATTGATTATTAAAGAATAATAGTTAAATACAGGGTATGGGTGCCACAGAAAGCTGAAGTACACTGTATAAATTTTCTAGTTGACACAGTTTTCTCTTTGTATTTTTGAATTATCAAAGCTTCATATTTGATATCAATTGCAGGTGAGTCCGTTTTAATAGCCATTCCTGAATCATCTTCAGTTCCCACAGTTGCCACTGCAGTTGTCCTTCAGGGAAGTGGTAAGCGTTGTCCAACTGTCAAACTCTTCATCTAAAGTAACTGTAAATTGGAGTATCAATAACTTTATTTTCATTTGTTATAAACCAGGCCTCCATTTTATTTCTGAACCTGCACACATTGTCTTGTAAAACCTGCTTTGGGCTAAAGTTGTTTGTGTCGCGTACATGCCATTTTCATTGTTGCACCTCAGCAATGGCGGCAGGTGCATGGGGTTTATGGCAGGGTGGAAATAGTAGACAAAAATTGATATTTAAAAAACAATGCTTCACATATGGGAGAAAAAGGAAAGCAGATTGGGAATTATAAAAAGCCATTTTTTTCTCTGTCATTGTCAAGTACAAAGAGTTATTTCAAGGTATTGACACACTTTAAAACACAGAACTTTAAACGCGGACATAAAACAAAACATTGATATTGTAGCTTTGTTAAGCTGGCTTCAGGTACATTCAGTTCTGACTGTAAAGAGTTGTATTGTAGGTAACTGTAGAAGCAAGAGTTGCAAAGTTTAAAAGACGATGGGTAAAATCAAAAATTAATGCTTGTATTGTCCACACTAAATTACTTCTTAACTTTTACCAAATTATAACATTCTCAGTAAACCATGTGAACCTTTTGTCTACAAGTGCTTTTTTGCCAACTTACTGTGGTTTTAATCAAGGACACATCACATTTCTCAGTCATTACAGTTCAGGACAGTCGGACAACAGATGATCCCACATCTGGAGAGACTGCTGGTGTATCTACATCTGTAAAAGAGACTCAGCAATGCAGCGAAACCGCTCCATTACTTACACAACAACCCAGTGAGTAATCAGCAATTTCTTGGCTACTCTTGACCTTTAACAATACTGTCACTGCATAAGAGAGGTCTTCTCTTCATCCAAAATTGTTTTACCGACTAGCACCATCTCTCAGTCTTTAAAGTCAATGGCAATCAGGCAACAGTTAATTCGTAATCAGCTGAAGAGACTGCTAGTGGTGAAGAATAGACTTTTTCAGCAATCCAGCCATTGCCACTGCCAAAACTGTCAATTCGGACACAGCCATATCTTAAAAAATTAGCCTCCTTTAGTTCTTTTAGCGTTCATTCATTGTAGTAACACAACTTTTTGGGGTCTCTTTTGCTGGCTACAGTGCCATATACAACTCAGGTCATACACCACTGGCCAAACCCTTAGAAATGGAGTTAATGAGCCTAACAGACTTCACGGTATACTATGCATTGTTTAAGACAATGCTGCAGCCGATTTTACGAAACTTTACGCAACAGCATAAGTTCACTTGTGCAAGATTTGTGGTTCACAACTTACGCAATAAATGTTGCGCAAGTGGACTTACGCAGTTGCGTAAAGTTTCGTGAAATCGGCTGCTGGTCTAATGTACAGGGCTATATTGAAAAGGACTAAACTTATAAAAAAGAAAACTAAACCGACTTTTCCTCCTCAAAATACATATAGTTAAAAAAGTAAACAAGTCCTAATCTTAGTGTGAGGACATTCTATAAAGTCTTGACTTTAAGAAATACATCTTAATTTAATCAAAGCATCATGGAGAAAACTAGTTATTCCTTTACTAGAAACCCATCATAGTAAAGGAAAAGTAACAAACTAACGAGTGACTATAGTCAGCTTAAAATTACACCAGGATGATAAAAGTTTAACATCTCATTGTAAAGGAAAAGTTCTAGAATGGTATCTAGAAACAGGGAAACAATTAAGTTGCTTTTTTGGCTGCTGTTCTCGAATAGCTTGTGTTGTAATCTTTCAGTCATATATAAGACTATAAGACACGGTTAGAACGTCTTTTCATTTTACCACTCTCGTTCAGAAGGGAAATTTGTGATCTAATTCTGTTTTTTAAATGTAAATACGGTCAAATTGACATAAATGTTGATAGATATGTAAGTTTTAATGTCACACAGGGCCGTCCTGCCACTAGACTGTCTTCTGATCCCCTCAAGTTATCAGTTCCTCGTTGCAAAACAGAGTCCCATAAGTCTTTTTATTTTCAGCGGATTGTCCCCATGTGGAACCAGCTTCCGCTGTCAGTCAGGTCTAATGTGTCCTTGTCAGCATTTAAGACTCTTTTGCTTCAATTATACAGGGACATGTTTGTATCTGACTTTTCAGCGGATGATGTTTGCACTTGGGTGTCACATTGCCATTGCTCTTGTTGTCGTTTGTAATTGTCAGTCCCGCCTTCAAGCGCTCCCCCCCCCCCCTTTTTTTTTTTTTTTTTTTACAGAGGGATGGGTGGTTATTAACTGTGGGGTGGGTATTAGGGGACATTCTTTGTGGCAGGACGGCTTTGTAGAGGTGCTGGTCACCTGTTCCTCCTCGCCACTCACTGGCTTGGTATTTTTTAGCTATTTTGCTTCTTTGTATCTTTATGTATCTATTTGTATATTTGTATTTTTATGCCAGTGTAAAGTCTAATAAAACTAAGAATGACTTGAAGATTACAATCACTGCCAACTCAAAAGTTCCCTGTTGTCTCCAGGGAACAGCCTTTGTTAGTCTAAACTGTGTCATGGCCGAGCGGTTTAGAGCATCGGATTCAAGTTCTGGTGGTCGAGTCATCGGGGTGTGGGTTCGAATCCCGGTCATGACACTTGTGTCCTTGAGCAAGATGCTTTACTATAATTGCTCCTCTCCACCCAGGGGTAAAAATGGGTACCTGCGAGGGTAGAGGTTGATATTGTGTATGAAAAAGCCTCTGGTGCGCCACGGCAGCACAGGGCTGTATACTCCCCAGGGAGCTGAGAAAGATTAAAGGAATGCTATTGGCCCAATGACCAGGGCACTAATGTAAAGAGCATTGAAACATTATTGTATAATGCGCTATATAAGAACTAGTTATTAAACCACGCAAAAAATGTTTAACGACAGCACTTTTGTCATCCAACAAAGGCACACTAGCTTGGTGGTCTAGTGGTAAGACATCTGCTCTAGCATTGTAAAGGTCGTGGGTTTGAATCACACCAGAGTAATGTGCCTGTTTTGTTCTCTCTTTTTTTACAAAACTCGGGAAAGTACTGAGTATACAGTGCTTAATACACATGGGGAAGGGTTAAAGGGGTTACCAAAGCATTGACAAAAATAAGTTTTGAAATCATTTTGACGTCATCAGTTTTGAAAGTTATCAATGTTTCTTATTTCAAATGAGTTTATCAATTTGTCGTACAAAGACATGTTTAAACTAATTCAGACATGTCTACACTGAACACCTTGTTTTTGTTTCTACAAAAATTTATGTCTAGTTTTACTTCTTTAGGTGTTCGGAGCATAGCTCAGAACACCTCTTGTTTCATGCTGGTTCTGGGTTACTTATTATGGTCAGTCAGGGACATAGCATGAAACAGTTAAGATAAATATGAGGAACTGATAAAAACAAAAAAAATGTCTAGGGGTGGCTTATTTCCAGTGACTATTTTCTGTGACTTCTACAGAATAATAGTCAGCCGTTTGACTGACTGCAAAGAGTGTGGGCGCTCTAAAGTTTATATGGGTGACATGAACCATCCACTGTTAGCCAGTTTAGACAAATTTAGCAGATGTGGAAATAGACTTTGGTTCTTTCTGTCAGATCAATATAACAGGCATGAAACCTATTCAGCTCTTTAGCTGATTTGCTCTTAATTCTCCAAATGTCAGTGCCACAGAAAGCTGAAATACACTGTATAAAATTTTTCTAGTTGAGGCAGTTTCCTTTTTGTATTTTTGAATTATGAAAGCTTTATATTTGATACCAATTGCAGGTGAGTCTGTTTCAATAGCCATTCCTGAATCGTCTTCAGTTCCTACAGTTGCCGCTGCAAATGTCCATCCGGAAAGTGGTAAGCGTTGGCCAACTGCCAAACTCTTCATCTAAAGTAACTGTAAATTGGGATTTCAATAACCTTTATTTTAGTTTCATCATGATGCCGTCATCAGGTATTGTAGTACATTAAATCAAAGTTTAAAATTTGAAAATATTATAACTCCTGAACGCCACATTTGACTTTTACGATCTACACATCATCGGAAAGACCTTTAAACGACCAACAAACGGAACAAAAAATGTGACCCCATTTGACCCGACTTCCGGTTCAAACCAGAAGTTGAACATTTCAAAATTCATATCTCACACTTATCATTTCATCACAATTTTTACATCAGATTGTAGGTCTGTTAGCCTGCCCAATTTTTTCCACAAAAATGATAACATTTTTACTTTAACTTCTGGTCGAAAATGGTCGTTAAAAACTACGTTTCTTTGACCCGCATTTACTGTGTGTAATGCAAAACGCACTGTGGCTGGTTGTTCCGCTCCACTGATCAGGTGGTTCATCGATCAGAATGTACATGAGGCTTGATTTGGCATGAGCCTTTGTTAGTCTAAACCACGCAAAAAATGTTTAATGACAGCACTTTTGTCATCCAACAAAGGCACACTAGCTTGGTGGTCTAGTGGTAAGACATCTAAGGTCGTGGGTTTGAATCACACCAGAGTAATGTGCCTGTTTTGTTCTCTCTTTTTTTACAAAACTCGGGAAAGTACTGAGTATACAGTGCTTAATACACATAGGGAAGGGTTAAAGGGGTTACCAAAGCATTGACAAAAATAAGTTTTGAAATCATTTTGACGTCATCAGTTTTGAAAGTTATCAATGTTTCTTATTTCAAATGAGTTTATCAATTTGTCGTACAAAGACATGTTTAAACTAATTCAGACATGTCTACACTGAACACCTTGTTTTTGTTTCTACAAAAATTTATGTCTAGTTTTACTTCTTTAGGTGTTCGGAGCATAGCTCAGAACACCTCTTGTTTCATGCTGGTTCTGGGTTACTTATTATGGTCAGTCAGGGACATAGCATGAAACAGTTAAGATAAATATGAGGAACTGATAAAAACAAAAAAATGTCTAGGGGGTGGCTTATTTCCAGTGACTATTTTCTGTGACTTCTACAGAATAATAGTCAGCCGTTTGACTGACTGCAAAGAGTGTGGGCGCTCTAAAAGTTTATATGGGTGACATGAACCATCCACTGTTAGCCAGTTTAGACAAATTTAGCAGATGTGGAAATAGACTTTGGTTCTTTCTGTCAGATCAATATAACAGGCATGAAACCTATTCAGCTCTTTAGCTGATTTGCTCTTAATTCTCCAAATGTCAGTGCCACAGAAAGCTGAAATACACTGTATAAAATTTTTCTAGTTGAGGCAGTTTCCTTTTTGTATTTTTGAATTATGAAAGCTTTATATTTGATACCAATTGCAGGTGAGTCTGTTTCAATAGCCATTCCTGAATCGTCTTCAGTTCCTACAGTTGCCGCTGCAAATGTCCATCCGGAAAGTGGTAAGCGTTGGCCAACTGCCAAACTCTTCATCTAAAGTAACTGTAAATTGGGATTTCAATAACCTTTATTTTAGTTTCATCATGATGCCGTCATCAGGTATTGTAGTACATTAAATCAAAGTTTAAAATTTGAAAATATTATAACTCCTGAACGCCACATTTGACTTTTACGATCTACACATCATCGGAAAGACCTTTAAAACGACCAACAAACGGAACAAAAAATGTGACCCCATTTGACCCGACTTCCGGTTCAAACCAGAAGTTGAACATTTCAAAATTCATATCTCACACTTATCATTTCATCACAATTTTTTACATCAGATTGTAGGTCTGTTAGCCTGCCCAATTTTTTCCACAAAAATGATAACATTTTTACTTTAACTTCTGGTCGAAAATGGTCGTTAAAAACTACGTTTCTTTGACCCGCATTTACTGTGTGTAATGCAAAACGCACTGTGGCTGGTTGTTCCGCTCCACTGATCAGGTGGTTCATCGATCAGAATGTACATGAGGCTTGATTTGGCATGAGCCTTTGTTAGTCTAAACCACGCAAAAAATGTTTAATGACAGCACTTTTGTCATCCAACAAAGGCACACTAGCTTGGTGGTCTAGTGGTAAGACATCTAAGGTCGTGGGTTTGAATCACACCAGAGTAATGTGCCTGTTTTGTTCTCTCTTTTTTTACAAAACTCGGGAAAGTACTGAGTATACAGTGCTTAATACACATAGGGAAGGGTTAAAGGGGTTACCAAAGCATTGACAAAAATAAGTTTTGAAATCATTTTGACGTCATCAGTTTTGAAAGTTATCAATGTTTCTTATTTCAAATGAGTTTATCAATTTGTCGTACAAAGACATGTTTAAACTAATTCAGACATGTCTACACTGAACACCTTGTTTTTGTTTCTACAAAAATTTATGTCTAGTTTTACTTCTTTAGGTGTTCGGAGCATAGCTCAGAACACCTCTTGTTTTTGTTTGTTTTTTTTTTCTTTTTTTTTTAACTTCTTCTACTTCTCCGCGGGGATTGTCCTCTCACAACGACACACTTCCCAAACTCACATAAACTTAAAACTTCATACATATTTAGATATTCATTATTAGATTAAACCGTTTTTGGTTTCGTCATCAGGTGTTAAATTACAACGTTTTTAAGGTTTAAAAGGGACCATTTGCTTTGTGCTGTAGATTCAGCAATTGAAAAGCTATGATATTCATAATTAGGCATCTGATAGATCAAGACTGGGACAACATTTGAAAGGTTACGCCAAAATCGTATGACCTTTACTTCCGGAAGGTCAAAGTCTGCCTTTGTGTTTTTCGTGAAAAATTTCCATTTTGGGGCATTAATCAAGATTGAAATCGAATTGAACATTGAAACTCGTAAGACAATTGAACCTCAATAGATCAAGACGACACAAACTTGATGATGTCATGATGACGTCATCAGGTTTTTAATTACAATAAATCGAAGTTTAATATTTTTCAAAAATCATAAATCGTGAACCACATGTTGGATTTTTACAATCAACACATCATCGAACAGGTCGTTGAAGCTGTAACAATTGCTACACAAAACTTGACGACACACGGTAGTGAAAAAACACATGAACACACGCTGTACCTGTACAGCCACATGTACATTGCACGTTTAGTTAAGTTTACATTGGCATTGCACTGAACAGCTACATGTTGGAATACATCGTCGCTGTTTCATCGACATTGCATACCCAAAGATAGTCCGTATAATATTTGAAAAATTCATAACTTCGGAACAACATGTTGGATTTTTACAATCTACACATCATCGGATAGATCGTTAAAAGTTCAAGACAACACTACACAGATCAGGACCCATTTGACCCTAACTTCTGGTTCAGATGGGAAGTTGAACATTTTCAGAAATTTATATCTCAAAAACTATAAATCATTTCAGCATATTTTTGCATCAGAATGTAGATATATGATCCTGCTCAAACTTTTGCAAAGAGAGGACAACATTTTTATCTTTACACCTGGTCGAAACCGGCATTAAAGCGTACGTTTTAGTTGACCCTCTTTCATATTGCACGGTAGCTAAATATGGACGTCGCGATGATGTCATCAGTTTTCAAGTTAGGCTTTATTTCAAAAATGTTACTTTGAAGACATGTCTACCAAATTTCTTCTGTATTTTTTTTTCACCAGCTCTGTTAATTTGGTCACGTGTTGTCCGAACACCTTGTTTTTGTTAAAATAAAAACTTAAGTCTAGTTAGGTGTTCGGAGCATAGCTTGGAACACCTCTTGTTTTTGTTCGTTTTTTAAATATTTTTTTTATTATTTCTTCTTCTTCTTCTCCGTGGCGATTGTCCGCTAACAAAGACACACTTCCCAAACTCACATAAACTTGAAACTTCATACATAGTTAGATATTCATTATGAGATGAAACCGTTTTTTGGTTTCGTCATCATGATGTCATCAGGTGTCAAATTACAACGTTTTTAAGGTTTAAAAGGGACCATTTGCTTTTTGCTGTAGATTCGGCAATTGGAAAGCTATGATGTTCATAATTAGGCATCTGATAGATCAAGACTGGGACAACATTTGAAAAGTTTACGCCAAAATCCCATGACCTTTACTTCTGGTCGAACCGGAAGGTCAAAGTTTGCCTTTTTGTATTTTCGTGAAAAATTTCAATTTTTGGGCATAACTCAAGATTGAAATCGAATTGAACGTTGAAACTCATAATACAATTAAACCTCAATATCAAGACGGTACAAACTTGATGATGTTATGATGATGTCATCAGGTTTTGAATTACAATAAAAATCAAAGTTTAATATTTGTAAAAATCATAACTCGTGAACCACATGTTGGATTTTTACAATCTACACATCATCGGACAGGTCATTGAAGATGTAACAAACGCTACACAAAACTTGACCCCATTTGACTTTGACTTCCGGTTCAAACCGGAAGTTAAAAACTTCAAAAATTCATATCTTAAATACTAGTAAACTTTTCTGCATGATTTTTGTATCAGGTTGTAGAACGTTTAGTCTGCCCAAACTTTTGCACAGCAATACCAATTTTGATCTTTACATCTGGTCGAAAAAGCGCCCTTTTAAGTTGACCCGCATTGACGACGCACGATAGTGAAAGAACACATGTACAAATACGCTGTACCTGTACAGCCACATATACAATGCACGTTTAGATAAGTTTACGTGTGCATTGCACTGAACAGATACATGTTGGAATACATCGTCGCTGTTGTTTCATCGATATTGCATACCCAAAGATAGTCCGTCTAATATTTGAAAAATTCATAACTCCGGAACCCCGTGTTAGATTTTTACAATCTACACATCATCGGATAGATCGTTAAAATTTCAACAATATATCAGGTTGTAGATATATGATCCTGCTCAAACTTTTGCAGAGAGATGACAACATTTTGATCTTTACATCTGGTCGAAACCGGCATTAAAGCGCACGTATTAGTTGACCCTCTTTTATAACGCACGCTAGCTAAATAAGGACGTCGCGTTGACGTCATCAGTTTTCAAGTTAAGTTTTATTTCAAAAATGTTACTTTGAAGACATGTCTACCAAATTTCCTCTGTTTTTTTTTTCACCAGCTCTGTTAATTTGGTGACATGTCTTCCGAACACCTTGTTTTTGTTAGAACAGAAACTTAAGTCTAGTTCTTCTTCTTCTTCTTCTCTTCATCGATTGTCCGCTAACAAACACACACTTTCTAAGCTCACATAAACTTGAAACTTCACACATAGTTAGATATTCATTAGTAGATGAAACCATTTTTGGTTTCATCATGATGACATCATCAAGTGTTGGATTACATTAAATCAAAGTTTCATATTTGAAAAAATCATAACTCATGAACGACACAATATAATTTTACAATCTATACATCATTGGAGAGGTCTTCCACAACTCAACAAACACTACACAGATTGTGACCCATTTGACCTTGACTTCTGGTTTAAAACGGAAGTTGAAAATTTCAAGAACAGTTTCTACTTTTTCTAACCAAAATGTCTGCATCAGATTGTAGGTTCTTGAGCCTTATCAAACTTTTGCACAGAGATAATACCAATTGGACCTTAAATTCTGGTCGAAATCGGGCATTAAAGCCCACTAAGTGTTGACCTGCATTTAAACAGTGTATAATGCAAAAGCACTGTGGCGGGATATTCCGCTCCACTGACCACAAGGTACAAAGTCCGTTAGCCTGATTTGGCATTAGGCTGTGCATATAGCAAGGCTCTATGGGCTGTGTTAGTCTAATCCAAATGTGAGCATTTTTGTCAGCCAACAAAAGACACACTTCCCAAGATCACACAACCTTCAAACTTCGCACATAGTTAGCCCTTGACTTGTAAAAGACACCGCTTTCTTGGCGTCATAATGACGTCAGCGGGTGTTGAATTAAAATAAAATGAAGTTTAATATTTGAAAAATCATAACTTGTTAACCGTGCATTGGATTTTTATAATTTACACATCATCAGAGAGGTCTTCCAAAAGTAAACAAACACTACCCATTGTGTGTCCTCAATTGTCCTTGTCTTCTGGTTGAAAGCAGAAGTTAAGTAGTAACCTTAGCATTTATTTTCTTTGTAATATATGTACTTTCCGTGAAATTTCAAAAGCTGTCAACAATCTTTTCATCGATTTTAATTAAATAGTTTACACATTAATACAATACTGACCCCATTGATACCCGAACACTTAGCGTTTGTTAGTACAAACACTAATTTCTAGTTTTTAATACTTCTCCTTCTTCTTATCCCTCATGATTGTCTGTAACAAAAGCACACTTCCCACGCTCACGCAACCTTCTAACTTTAGATATAGTTAAATAAATATAGTTGAAAAAATCATAACTCATGAACCACACAATGGATTTGTACAATCTATATATCATCGGAAAGGCCTTTTAAGACTCAACAATCGCTACACAGAGTTTGACCTAATTTGACTTTGACTGCTAGTTCAAACCTGAAGTTGAAATTCCAAAAATGCATATCTCAAGAACCACTTATAATTTAGTCAAACCTGTTACATTAAGTTGTAGGTCATTGAGCCTGCTCAATCCTTTGCATAGAGATGATATCATTATGACCTTAAATTTTGGTTCAAAACAGGCGTTAAAGCCAATGTATATATATTATAAATGGCATTTTAAACTGTGGATACAGCAAAGCACTGCGGCTGGCTGTTCTGCTCCATTGATCATCATAAGGTTCAAAGTTCGCAGTCTGTTTGTAGTAGTCCCACATTTCAAACATTAGCAGTATGGTGGCGCTATTTCAAGTTAATGGTCATGCTTTTAACACGCTCTGTGGCATTATTGGCTCGCTCTGTGACAGATACGGGATCGTTTTAGTCTATAAAGGGAATCCACACAAACACCATTGTGAGCATTTTTGTCAGACAACAAAGACACACTTTCCAAGCTCATATAAACTTTAATCATTACACATAGTTAGCTATTTATTAGTAGATGAAACTGCTGCAATGGCGTCATCAGGTGTCAAATTAGGGTTGATCCAAATTTCTTATTTCAAAAAATGCAAATCTTTAGAATAACAACAAACTTAACGTTTAGTACAAAGACATGTTTACAAAATTGTCTCTTTACTTATCACCAGCTTTGCTAATTTATTGGACATATTAACCGAACACCATGTTTTTGTTTCAACAAAAATTTAAGTTTATTTTTCAATTAATTTTTTCATTAAAAATCTGAAAAAATTAGGTCGAAAAAAAGTTTATTAGTTCCTGAATTTTTTATCTGGTGACATTTCAGTACTGTAGAAGTGCTTTGCACTCATCAGATAGTCCACTCAGTAGTAGTTTCCAGACTTGACATGTGCAACTCACTTTTATATGGTCTTCCTTGTACTCAATTGAACGTCTTCAGCGAATTCAGAACTCTGCTGCTCGTGCTATTATCTTGACTAAAAAGTCCTCCCATAGTACGCCTATTTTAAAAGAGTTACACTGATTACCAGTAAGTAGTACAAACTTCTGCTTTTTGTCTTTAAATCACTCACTGACAGTGACCATACTGTTTGCAGATCTCAAAACGAGGCCCGGGAATATTGTTTTCACTTCAATGTCAGGTCTCGACCGGAAGAGGAGATAAAATTTGGTAATCTCTATGCAACTTTAAGAAAGTAGGTTAATCCTTTTCATCAGATGAAAAAATTGTCAGGAGATATGATTTTTCAAAATATTAAATGTTGAAATAGTGTAAATCAACACCTGATAACGCCATCATGACGTCACTACAGAGATAGCTAGCTATCTTCGACTTGCAGTTCTAACGATGTGTGAGGTTTGAAAGTAAAAGAGGTTTGGAAAGTGTGTCTTTGTAAGCAGACAACAATACTCACATTTGGGGTTTTGCGTAGCAGCTTACAATATTATAATGCTAAATCAGGTTTTGTGGACTTTGAACTTAATGATTAGTGGAGCGTAACAGCCAGCCACCATGCTTCTGCAATACATTCAGTTTAAATGTGGGTCTTTTAGAGGAAGAGGAACTATCATTAATCATTTCAGCTGAAGGGTCGAGCCCTGATGGTCCAGCAAACTGGTCAGGCAGTATAAACTCACATGAAGATTGTACTGGAAATTCTGACACAGCATCAAGAGACTTCAACAGTCATGTTGAATCACACTCACATGGATCAAGACATTCTGGCACTCAGAATGAATATCAGGTATGTACCCATGACCTATTAAGCGTTTTTAAATATTTATATGTTAATAAGATTAACAAGAGAACCAATGTTTATTATCGCTACAAAGCAAACTTAACATAGAATGTGCCTTCACAGCAATAGCTTTATCTATCTTTCCAACCAACCCCCCAAAATGTATATTTTATGCATCTGACGAAGATTATGATTAAAAAAAGTTTTCTTACTTCTTGTGAGCAGTTTAGATTACATTAGGTGTGCTACATTTATACATATAGAACTAGTAGGGGAGATGGTCTTAGCTTTTGATCTAAACCGGACCTTCATCATTAGCATAAACAAGCACAATCATAAACATTCATTTATAGAAGCAAAGAATAATGGGAGGGTATCCAGAAACGAGGATTTTTATTTAGCAAATTAAAGTTGTTGTATAAGTGGGGTGGCTAAGAACCAATCAGAGTAAAGTAGTGAGGACTGAATGATGGTCATGTGAAAGGGTGGATTACTGGACCATAAAGGTGGTAACTTTTAAACATGAAAGGACATGATTAGAGGGTGTTGTGTTTACAAACCCTATGCTAATTCATGTATTTAGTATTTTCCCTTAGGCAGCGCTTGAGAGCGCTATACGTTTTCCATGCTTGTTACGAGATCTTTAACCAAACAGACATATGAAGCTAAGCCACAAATCACAACCATGCACGTTCTATGGTAGCGCAACCATGCACGTTCTATGGTAGCTGTAGGGGTAGGGGTAGTGGTAGGGGTAGGGTTAGTGTGGGGGTTAGGGTTAGGATTAGGGTTAGTGGTAGGGTTAGGGTAAGGGGTAGGGTTAAAAAATATTTTAAAAACTAGACATGATTGCATTTGTGCACAAATGCCGAGCTGTTTCGCCAATAACTTTTTCAAATTACTCAAGTAAATATGAAAGTCTTTTTGTATTCAAAGCAGTTATGACGTATCAAGCCTGTTTAAAAAAAGAATTTAGATTATACAGTGTTCAATTAGCAATTTATGGCTAAAGGTGCAAAAAGTTTTTAAAAATCATAAACAATCATGTGATGACGTCATCATGACGTCATTTCACAATTTACAAGAACTTGCCAATATCTAACAACTTACCAAGTTTCAACATGATCGCACTAATACATCGGGAGATATACGACTTCGAAAAAGGCACCTTTAATGCCGCGTCATGTGACCCCCAATGACGTCATTGATCTGAAACTTCACACATATGATGGCTGCCTGACGGTCAACATGTGAGTAAATTTTGAAGTGATTACACAAAATTTCCCCACACACATCTTCAAAAAGTCAATTTTGAATAGTTTTCAACCTGCCGCTAGAGGGCGCTCGTGTGTATCGTGACGTCATCGGTATTTTTTTTTAAATGCACACCCTTGCCAGACCCTAACATCGTTGAAAACATGTTCATAACATTTAGCACTTTTGAATTACAAGGCACTTCCGGTTTCGACCAGAAGTAAAGGTCATGTGAGGTCACGCACATTGAATAAAATGAAGACCTAATTTATCCCTATACAATCCCGCAAACAGAAACCTACGGTCTCTAGTGGCTGATTTGTTACTGATTTTCAAATATTTAAAATGGAAACCTTTAGGATGACGTCACGTGACAGGTGATGACATCATCATGACATCATTGTTTTAGGATCATTATTGCACCAATGCCTTTCATCACTGAAAGTTTCATTGCAATTGCTCTTTAGGAACTATGCAATGGCTTTTTTTACTGAAACAGACAAATAAAAAAAGGAAAAAAATAAAAAAGAAAAAAAAACTTTAACGAAAACAAGAGCTGTTTCGCTGCGCTGCGCTACGAAACAGCTAATAAAAAGTTAGGGTTACCAGCTGAGAAACAGGGAATCAGTGGCAGCTACCATAGAACGTGCATGGTTGTGGTTCGTGGTTTAGCTTTATACGTCTGTTTGGTTATATGCCTACTTGTTACGCGCCTAGGCTGGCGCCATGTTTCTGGAGTTGAGTATAAATAATCAAGTTCATGTTCAAGTTACGCTCCATTCTCTGCGTGTTACAAACACAGCATAAGTTGGCAACGAGGATGAATCAAATAAACCTTCCCACTCCCCCATCATTTCTCTCCACGCCTTGGGACCCTAACATCCCTTGGACTCGATGGATTAAGGGGTTTTCTACGTACATTACAGTGAGTGGTCTCGACGGTGACAATGTAACTCCAGCTCACCGCCGTGCTATCCTGATTCACTGTCTGGGCACCGAAGGCCAGCGGATTTTTGAGCAAATTGACAACACCAAGACCTATATGACAGGGCGGTAAGTGCCCTAGAACAGTACTTTGGGCCAAAGAAAAGCATCATGATGGAGAGGTACAAATTTCGCCAAAGGGGACAAGGGAATGGTGAGCATGGTTCACAACAGTTTTCACAAAACTTGACATGCGTCGTAGCTACCTCCAGATACCGCTCGCAGAGGAAAGCAAACCTCTTACAGCCTTTACTACGCATGACAGCTTGTATCAGTATCGACGCATGCCCTACGGGCTGTCTTCCGCACCAAGTGCATTTTAGAAGATTGTCAGCACAATGTTAGTTGGCATAGATGGAGCCCTTAATCTGCTCGATGATAGATCGTTTTTTTCCATGGCCTGACTACCAATCAACATGACCAGTTACTAAGTCATGCCGTCATGACCCAAATGACCTCCCACAATATTACGCTTAACGCAGATAAGTGTGTGTTCGCAGCGGCAGAAATTGATTTCCTAGGCTATCAGGTTTCCGCTTATGGGGTCAAGCCAACGCATAACAACATTGATGCTATTCAGCGGATTCCAGAACCTACCAATCCCAAAGAACTTTCTTCGTTCTCGGCACATGCAACTTCTATCTGAAGTTTGTCTCTAATTACACACACATTGCTGAACCGCTTCGTATTTGCTTCGCAACGATACTCCATGGGCCTGGTCACATGACCAAGATTCTGCTTTCACTACACTAGAGGAGAAAATAACTTCTGCACCTGTTCTCGCACATTTTGATCCGGATACACCCACATATGTAACCACAAATGCATTTGGTACAGCCCTTGGGGCTGTACTCTCCCAATGGATTGACGGGATGGAACGTCCTGTAGCTTTTGCATAACGCACGCTCTCAACAGCAGAACGTAAATATTCCATGGGAGAACGCGAAGCGTTTGGGTGCATTTACGCATGTGAACACTGGCATATCTACCTCTACGGCAGAAAATTTACTCTCCGTACTGATCATCAAGCGCTAACTACACTCCTTGCTGCAACTGGCTCTGGACAAAGACTATTGCGAATCAGTAGATGGTCCGACCGTCTTCATTGGTACAACTTTGATGTACAATACATTGCAGGCACTCGCAATCACGCTGCTGACATGCTCAGCCGCTCGACACCCATCACGGACGCTGGTGCCGATATGTTTGCTGATGATAACACATACGCTCGCTCAGTCATCAGTGAGTCCATCGGACATCTTGTCTCTTGCGCAGAACTGAAAAATGAATCCCAGCAAGACCCTTTTGCTTCATCAGGTGTGCCGCTTGCTCCAAACAGAGTGGCCAAAGAAAGTCTCGGATGACCTGATGCCTTTTCACCGACTTCGCGATGAACTTTGCATCTGGAACGATTGCTGCCTTGCCCACGGTGATCGCGCTGTGATCCCCAAATCGCTTCAACAACGAGTTCTCACATTGGCCCATGACGGACACCCTGGCATCGTTTGCAAGAAACAGAAATGTTGTGAATCAGTATGGTGGCCAGGCATCGATTCTTGCATCGAAGAGTTCATCTCGCACTGCGAAGCTTGCACCCTGAGCGGAAAGGCCATAAACACCAGACCAGCACCACTAAAGCCAATCACATGGCCCCAACAACCCTGGCAGCAACTGCAGTTGGACATTTTTGGCCCAATCGAAACTGCTCCGCAGAATCAGCCAGTGGCCAGAAATCGCTTTGACTGGTCCCGTGACCTCTTCCACGATCATCTCCATCCTGCAGCGAATGTTCACAAAATGGGGCTTCCCAGAGGTCATCATCATTGATGATCGGCCTCAATTTGTGTCGGAACAGTTCTCAGCTTTTCTCGCTCGTCACTCAATTGAGCACCGCCGCAAAGCTCGATAAAGCCCCCAAAGCAATGGTGGTGTGCAATGTTTTAACCGTGTCATCAAAGATGGTTTGAAATCCAACCTCGCTGCTGGTCAAACATTTACTGAGGCAATTCAAACCATTCTTCACACATACCGATCGCCAACAGGGAAGACACCAGCGGAACTCATGATTGGACGAAACTTTCATTTGCCCCTGGATATCCTCAAACCTCCGGCAAAACCCAGTAAAGAGGCAGCCGTACTAGCTCCAAGGATCGCTAACCATCAACAAAAATCGAAGGCTTACACCGACATGAGGCCACGCTCTACTACGCCTCAACTGACTCGCGGAGACTGGGTCAGAGTTAAGCGCCCAAACCATGGACACAAACTCGCCACGTTCCTATCGCCTCCGCAACAGATTGGCCGTATGTTCAGCCTGCATACCTATGGGCTAATGGATGGCACCCGTTGGAATACTCGTAGGCTTGTTCCAACCCATCCGCCTATACTACTGACTAACACGCTGGCCCTGATGGGCCATTTTGTTTCCCTACTGAGGAACTGACACAAAATCCTGTGCTAGCCCCACATTAATCTCAGCGGGACAGGACCCTGGATATCTCAATGACTTTGACTGTTCATGAATCAGACCTTTGCCTGGCTCCCTCCTTGAGGGGGGAATATGTTGTGTTTACAAACCCTTACCTCATGTATTTAGTATTTTCCCTAAGGGAACGCTTGAGGGCGCTATATGTTTTCCATGCTTGTTACGCGCCTATGCTGGCGCCATGTTTTCCTGGAGTTGAGATGTAATAAAGTTCATGTTCAAGTTACGCTCCGTTCTCTGCGTGTTTATCATTAGAAACACTACAGAGGGCAAGCTGCATCTCGTTGACTCTGTGTAAAAATGGAGGTAATTATAGAACAAGTCTGTGGAGAGAAAGGGTTTAAAAAAACTTATTGAGAGAAAACAAGGTAAAAATAAGCCAGTGGAGAGAACATATTATTTACAGTAGCTGTATCTATATTACATCAAAAAATAAACAAGCAGAAGTAAAAGAGGGGTGATGGGAAGTTATTTAACGCCAGTGTTTATGTTAAGTCCAAAGGGTTTGACTGTCCTAAGTTGGTGAATCCAGTGTGATTCTCTGAGCTTGCGGTGTGAATCATCACCATTGCAAGCCTCAATCACAGCATAGGATCACAGTAAGTTCAACATTTTTGATGCTGTGATTAGGGCTGTTGAAGTGGATGGAGACGGGGTATGGTTTCTTGGTCTTTATGGAGAGACATGGTTCGCAAAGTAAAGACATAGTTTAGTTTTAGTCTCTCCCACATATTGTAGTCCAAATCTCTTGCATGATATAACATAGACTTCATTGGGTGTGTCACATTGGGAGTCGGTCTTGATATTGTATGAAGAGCCAGTGCTATGACTCTTCACTTTAAGTGCGGGTTTGATGTAGAGACACGTTTTACATCTAGAGCGGGTACAGTTATGCAACCCTCTATTTCTGTTAAGGGGGTGTTTGGGCTGTACCTTGGGGAGTCTGGCCCTGACTAGGATGTCTCCTTGGTTTTTAGTGCGGCGGAATGCAACCAATGGGCGCTCAGGGATTGCTGAGCAATAACCTCTTAGAGGATTGCAGAATAGTCATATTGTTACTGAGGATGAGGGAAGTTTTGGTAGTTTAGGGTGGAAGATGGTGACCAAGGTAATCTCTTGGTCGAGACTTTTTTAGTACCTGTGTTGGTCAATAGAGTATGGCGAGCTATGCTGAGGGCCCTGATGGCATGTTGGATCCTTAATTCAGTGTGGCCCCTAGAAACAAATATGTATTTATATAAATCTAGTAGGGGAGATGGTCTTAGCTTTAATATATATAATGTTGGGTGTTGCAACTTAACCCAATTAATTTCAAGAATATTTTTCTAGAAATCCAAAGTGTAAAACTTTTGTATTTTCATACTAAGAGAAGGAGTGATTTTATTCTATCTGAAGTTTCCGTTCATTCTCTCATAGCAACCACAATCTCCTAAAGTAAATTTGGGCAAAACAGGAAAATACAGGCACAGCAAGAGGAAAAAATTGGACAGAAAAAGAAAAAAAGATTTTTTACCCGGTATTAGAAGTTAGTACTTGTGTTTTTATCTGTGTAAGATTTTGGGCAAATCAACTCAGCTGCTCACCTTGTCCTTTCTCTATGCCTTAACCAAGCCAGAGTCCCCATTCGCCCATGATTTTTCTCTTACAAATCAGTGCTTGAATATAACTGTTTCTTATATGAATATATGACATGAATAAAATAAGTAAGATTTGAAGTTTGCATGATAGGCCTAAAGATGTTGGAACTGAGTATCTTGGAGTCCAAACTCCTCAATGAACAATTTCGCTAGGACCAGATGTATAGGAGATCCCATGACAACCCCGGTGGTTTTATGAAAATGCTGATCCCTCAACTTGAAACAGGTGGAGGACACAAAGATGATGAGTAGGTCCTGAATCTGTTTGGGGTGAGACTGGAGTGGTCTATCAAGGGTGTGTCAGATTGAAGTCATTCTTCAGCTATGAGACTTCTTGGGTAGGTTGGTTGGTGAATAGTCACGCTATGTCAAGTATGTCAGACTTGTTGAGATAGAGATCCTGATGTCAATGATTTGGCTGGAATTGGAGATGCGGTTTGAAGAATCTTGCTGAGACGTCTTACTGTCTTGTCTGTGGGTAAGCCTCGTAAATGATGATCAGGCAGAGGGGGAGAGGTTTATGAAACTTGGGTTGCCCAAAAACCTGGGAAACTGGAGAATGATGTGAGAGTTTTTATCCATATGTGGTGTTACCAAAACGGACTTGGCTCCTTTTTAGTAAAGTACTGTGATTTTATCAAGGAGAAACATCAAATAATGATTTCACTTATTTATTTGTTAAACTTATTTTAGCAGAGGACTGAATTTGACCGCAAACTCGAACTGGCTCTTTCTTTGACTAAAGGTATGTGTTTTTATTGCTATATTTATGTGATGTAAACAACCCCTGAAAATTACTTGGTTTTCATGTAGAGTTGTTTAATTTTAAATATGATTGTGTTTCATACTCTTTATAAACAAACTTGTATTATTTTGTTTCCTAAATTGTCCTGATGCTTTTAGATACTAGTTTGTCCTCCATGAAAAGGGAGGATATAGAATTGCTGAACAAAATGATGTATGAAAAACCTGAGGTTATTCGAAAATCTTTGCGGTTTCACTACGGCAAGATGGCAGAGCTTTTTGACTTCTTGAGTAATGACATACGTCAGATGGAAAGTGCTCAGCAAGTTTTGGAACTGGTTGATGCTAAAAACAAGAGACGGTTCACTGTTGCAGATCTTATCAAAAAACTTGAAAAATGTGGAGAGTGCTATGATATTGTTGAGAGCCTGGTGAACCAAATTGTTGAAAGGCATCAATTAACACAATAGTATACTTGGTGAGTTAAAAAAAATTTGTATTAATGCAGTACTGGGACTTTTTACGGTGCACTTTTTTAACGCAAGAAACAACTTCAGATTTTCCTCATGTTTTTGCTGGCAGCTTGATAGCTGAATTTCTATCCACCTGGACCTGATAAGTTTTGTCTTGAAAAATGCCATTGTAAGGTATGTTGGTGAACAAATTTTTGATTGATCCCTTGGGTAATGTTTGTTGTAAAATGTAGATGCCTTTTTAACAAACTGTTTGAAAAAAACAAGAAGATTTGTAAAAAAAAAAAAAAAAAACATGCCCAGAAATTACTAGGAGTGTCGTGGCTTAGTGCTAAGTTCTGAGTGCTCTTCAACAGCATGTTCAACAAGATTGTTGATCACAGGGATGTCAGGGAGTGAAAACAACAAACACCAACAGCCATAGCTCCCTCAATTTTGGTGGGATCAGGAAAAGTGTGGTACTGTTGGAAATTCCTACTCAAGGGCCCTCTGGCATTTGTGTCCTTGAGCAAGATACTTTTAAAGAGGGGCTCAAAGGTCAAATTCAGATTTGTGATTCATTCATTTTCCAACAGATCGAATCCATATGAAAATGGTGTAAAATGGCACTATGTTTGATACCTTTCAGAGCAATTTTGTCAAAATCCAAAAACGATTGATGACATCACATTTCATATAATGTATATGGTCTGTACATTGTTGTAGAGAGATTTTTTGGCTCATTCCAGAATTCTGATAATATTCAATCAAAAAGCATTGAGTTTGAGCTTATATGACTGGCGCAGAAATTCCTTTTGGAAATGTACAGATCCATTTGTTTTTGATGTCCGATGACATCATGCTTCAAATTTCGCTCTGAAAGAGTATCAAATAAAATGGTATTTTACACCATTTTAACGTTAGATAGAGACTTGTATTCATGAGTACTCTATCTATCGGAAAATGAGTACATCACAAAACTGAGTCTGATCTTGGAGCCCGCTTTAGCCCTATTTGCTTTGTCCTGTATGGGATGAAGCGGTAGGTCCAATCTGTTGTGTAGTGCACCTTAAACAACCCAGTACCATATCAGCAAGAGAAGAGTTTTGCCTCAGTGTTTCTGGCATGGTTGGCTGTAGATTGCATTGCATCACCTTGTAAACCCTTACAAGGTGTTACATTTATAACATAAATGGGCTACATAATATTTAAAAAACTCTGCATGTTTTGTTTAATAATGAGCACATTTTGTATAATAAACTATAACTGGGCACTGGTCGCTCAATTTTGTCCAAGTATAAATTTGAATGTATGATGATATTCTTTCCGTATTTTTATAATTAATATTTGAAGAGAAACAATAAATACAAGTTTTTAAATTAGCTGTGGGAATGGGGTCTAACTACATCAGAGGATCAGGTTGGCTCAGTGGTTTTTTTCTGCCTTTCACCTCTGTTGACCGTAGTTAGGATACCACCTCAGTCCAGAGCTCGTATGTGGATTGGGTTTTCAGTCCCGACCTGATTGCATTGGTTTTCCCCACTAGGGTTTTCCTCCCACATCTTAAACTGAAAATGTCTTCATTGTCTCCTATTCATCCTGTTAGTGCTTATTGCGCTGTTGGATGGGTAATAAAACGTTTTAAGTCAAAAAATTTGTTCTGTATTAAGATGAGTGAGCAAGTAAATTCATCTCAATTTGATATTAAGCACTATTGTATATCTAATGCAGATAACCTAAAGAAATTCAATTTTGGATGTACGTTATATAGAATCAGGCGCTAATTAATCATAAATTTGTGTAGAAGTGTAAGTAAAGATAAAACCCACAATTATGTATTAACCAATAAGGAACTTTTTTTATTGCGGCACATTTTTTAACCGTGTAGGTTCTTATTAGCAACTGATATACAGTACTTATTTTGCTCAGAAATTTATGTATTTTTATATTTTAGTTGAATTTTCAGTAAATCTGTACATGTGTTACTATTTCTAATCACTTGTCATATTTCAAACTTGGCAATAAACATGTATAAGAAAAGAACTCATGGTTCTGAGAAGAACCAGAGCTGAAGACGCACAGAGTACAGTGTTTGAAATGTCAATACTTATCTCATCTCAAGTTCTTCTAAGAACCACCACTTCTTTCGAGAAGAGATTATTAAATGGTTGTCTTCTGTAAATTACTTTATCATTCACTTTCAACACCATGCGAAGCTTCAACTCTAAATTTATTGAACCCACGCACCAATGTCACACAAGGCTGTTGTCTGCAAGTGGTCTGCAATTTTGAAAGTCAAATTGCATAAGGGCTATGGTGAGCATATGCCACCTAAAATGGGCAGTCCACAATCACATAGGGAGACTAACTCCCAAAGGTACACCAAGATTTATTTGTATGATGACGCCGGGTGAATTGGTCCAATACATGTATGAGGTTTTGTCAGGCAAAAGGTGAACACACTTCCTACTCTAAAGATCCGGAAACATTTGCCAAGAAACATTTAACCCTACGGTATTACTTTACCCAAGATTGTGGTTGAAAACTAACTAAGACAGCAAACTGAAGAGAACAAGGTGACAAAAAAGAACGGATGATTAAACAGCAGGGGTTAAATATGCACCAAAAGTATTATTCATAAACCTGTGATTAGCCAGACACTTCAGGGTATTTTTAAAGACCTTTCTTTATGTAAAAGTAGAACCAAATATCAGCATTAAGATTGTTATTTCCATAATGGATAAATATTGAATTTTGCATGGAACAGTATTGGAACGTGCTTTTAGGGAGAAAATCAACTATTGCATACAATTTGAGTCTAAACTTTAACTTCACTCTTATTGGTTAGTTGCATCACATACTTAACAAGCCACGTCTGCATGAAATTATGTGGATTTCATCTTTGAAAAAAAGAGAAAGGCTATATTTCACAAATATTGATAAATTGACATTAGAGGCACAGGTTGTGCTGATGTGCTGACAGCACAGGTCAGGTTGTGCTTAATAATAAACACCCTGCTACACTTAAACCACTGCAGGTCATAGGTGTGACAGCACAGGTATTGCTGATTAGTAAACACCCTGCTAAACATAAACCACTGCAGGTCATAGATGTGACAGCACAGGTATTGCTGATTAGTAAACACCCTGCTAAACATAAACCACTGCAGGTCATAGATGTGATAGCACAGGTTGAGCTGACTAGTAAACACCCTGCCATACTTAATTTACACTGGGGGGTCATAGATGATGATGGAGCAATTGTGCTGATGAGTAAACTCCCTGCTACAACACTTGAACCACTGCAGGTCGCAGATGTGACGGCACCGGTTGATGTGAAAATTGGTAACGCCCCAGCTACACTTAAACCACTGCAGGTCATAGATGTGATGGCACAGGTTGTGCAAATTAGTAAACAACCTGCTACACTTAAGCCACTGGGGGTTAAAGATGTGCTGGCACTGGTTGTGCTGATTAGTAAACACCTTGCTACACTTCAACTACTACAGGTCATAAATGAGACGGTACAAGTTGCGCAGATTGAGAACATTAGATATTTGCCATTTTTGAAGTAAATGCAAGGTTGCTTTTCATTTGGCAGAAAATTGAGTGATAACTTTGTTTCTGCAGTTTTTGGTTGTGAGCAAGCCTGTCTGATGTTCAAACCGAGAGATCTGGGTATCCTCACTTCATGTAAAAAAAATAGGGGCAACGCTACAAAAAAAAAGAATACGAAAAATGGGAGAACAAAGAGAAGTCCTTGATTTACTGGGTTGACAAACATGAGCCTTTGTGTTGTGGATAAGGGGGAAGGGTTCAGATAAAGAACCTTGGCTCAATATTTTCTCTTGTGATTTCATAAAAAAACAATTTGAGCTCATGTTTGATGCAGAAAATATACGCCTTACATCCTACTATTTTCAATAATATCATAAAGAAAAAGTGGGCTGAAATTTGGAGAAACCCCAGACTCTAAACATTTACTCGCCATCACTTGATTTCCAACAAAGAAAACCCTGGATATTTTGTAAAGTGTTCACAGATTTTGAAACTTTTTTACAGTTGTTAGTATTATTTTTGAGAGTATTTGAAATATCGGATATCGGTTATTCGGTTCTTTAAGTGAAACACTAATTTGAAATGCGCCCTCTTTGTGTGAAAGACAAATTCGTAAGCGATCCTTCATCAAAACTTCCTGGGCGCGCGAACTTCACTTATTCACGACACAAGTTGGGATTTTTTCGAATGAAAGGCAATTTGTTATTATTATTATTCAGAATTAAACCCCATCTGCACTATTGAACGGAGTGGTTCGTAAGGAATGAGCTTGTTCGGTTGGAGCTAGTGAATGGTCTTTTGTCCCATTGTCAAATTATTGTGTGGCGTTTCTTTTTAAGACGTCGTGCGCGCTGGTTTTAAGTATTGGGACAGAACGACTACAACAAGAGAACATGGCCGCCATCCCCACCTGTTTTGGTGTTGAGACTTCGTTGGTCTAGCCATGGAGAGCAAAGGAAGGAAGCGTCCATATTCTTCGCCAAGAGCAATGTACGTATGATATAATTCATTTTATGAACAAACGTCAAAATGTGCCCTGTAGGTGTGGTATGTTTTTTGGGACTAAAGTGAAATAAATAATGTAAACTACTGTGGAATGCATTTCGTCGTTTAACTCGGCTTCTGTCAAACGAAGGGAAGAAGAAGCTTGTTATAAAAAACATTCCTTGTTCATGTTGAGATCATTATTTAGTTGTATTTAAGTTGGTACTTAAAACCTTCCATGGTGCCATCAGGTACTTTTCAAGTGTCTGTTTTTAATTAAACAATTAGTACCTCGCCTTTTTATTTTTTTTAAATCTAAATAAATCAAAGTTCCTCAGCTTCACCTAGCCGAACCTAGCCAAATAGCATGCCAATTGTCTTGTTACCATCGGGGTTGTTTTTCACACACAAAAATCAATTAATGACCTTGTTTTCCCAAAGGAATTGGTATTCCCATAGGAATTGTACAGCAATCACTTAGCATTGGACCTAGTAATAGTCACTACACAGGTACGTTCTGCTCCCATTGGCCCTGCGTAATTTAGTTTTGAATCGTGCACCAGCGCACTGGTACCCGCTCACAAGTTAACGGTTCCCGCGGTACAGCACTATTCCTTGACAACAGAGGGCGCCCTCGCGTAAGCGACAAGTTTAACTTTAAATCTAGCGCGCCGAATTTAAGTCTTTTGTTTTAAAATTTACGTTACAAACACTTGAACTCATGTAGAAACGAAAACAAAAACACATCGAACAATAAAAATACAGGGAAGACGTATAATGTACCACCGGTTGTTAAGGTAATCATTTTATTTTTAAATAACGGTAACAAAACACTTAATTTAAGTAAGTTACTAGAATCGTGGTTAAAAATATTTTAAAGGGCTTGTTATTTGTGTACAATTTTTGTCATTTTCGTTAATATTGTCATTGATGAACTGTTTTTAAATTTCGGAGGAGATATGTCCCAAGGGAAATAAACAATAACGGCTATATAGATAAATTTCATGGAGTTTTTTTTTCATAAAGTTAAAATGAACACAATAGTTTTTAGGGCTGAAAGGCATCAACTGCTCATACTGATTAATTGCTAACCATTAGTTTTCGACAGTATCATCATGATGAAAGAAAAAATAGTTTGTAAAAAATGAGCGTGGTTTTGGTTAGAGCTACAGAATTTATCACCGTTAGCGTAATTAGTTTTACAATTCAACTTTAAACTGTGAAGGGCAAAAATTTAAAAATTATCAAACGATTGCCATTGTCTCGCGTACCAATGACTATTTAGCTTTATTTCCCTTCTCTATACACAAGCCGGTAAGCGTTTCCTCCTACCCAATGCTACGGTGTATTGCTTTGGGCGGCTGGGCGGTCTAGTGGCTAATCAAATGACATGTGGCTGGAGTTTAGTTTTTTATTTTCCCTTGGCTTCTAGAACAGTAAGATGGTGCTCCATTTTATAGTTTTTAAAATGCCCCAAAAAGAGAAAAGAAAAAAATGTAGTAAGAAAGTGTAAACATTTTTGTAAAATAAAACCGTTCATCTCTAGATCATGTAAACATCTTCCAATTCTACGGAAAAACTTCTAAAACTGAGAAATTATTTGTTTAATAGAGAGTCTTGAAATGAAAACTAAACATTTTTCAGCTAACTCACTTTCTTCATAGATTTGGCAAGTGATAACCCTCAGCAGCATTCTTCTCACATCAACATAAGCTGTTTATGTCAAAATCATGAGCAGAAAACACAATTACCTAGAAATACCCCGTCTCTACTGGCCTGAACATGAAAATGTTAAATTGTTAAATTTGCCAGGAGTTTTCACATCAAAGCATAGGTAGGCCATGCAAGAAAAAGCGAGGAAGGCCAGCAGCAAATTTGTGTCAACCTACAGAGATTGAACGAATCCTACTAAGGCCCTTGACAGCCCCCATCACAGAGGATATGGAGAGAATTGCCACCCGTGTACTAAAGACAAACAAAACTACATAAAATAGGTAGGATATCGGCAGAATTTGCAACACATGGCCATCAGGTATTAAGAACAAAAACATACTGAATTTGGGGGGGGGATATGGAGAGTGTGGAGGTGGAGTTAGTTGGGGAGGGCTCAGTGGAAGGGGGGGCGGTAAAATAACTTGATAAATTAATAAACTATGAAAAAAGGGTTGGAGAACTTGTTCTGAAGTACATTCAATTTATATACTTTTGTTTTTTTTACCCTTTCACCGATGTGTGTTAAGCACTGTATGCTCAGTACTTTCGCGAGTTCTGTGAAAGAAATCAACAGGCAAATCACTCGGATGGGATTCGCCCACCCGAATGATTTGCCTGTGGATTTTTTTCACAGAACTCGGGGAAGTACCGAGTATACAGTGCCTAACACACATTGGTGAAAGGGTAAAAAACCCAATTTATGTTCTTTATCCCCGGTGAAAAATTTACATCTATTAAATACATTAAATTTGTTTTTATAATGGCTCATTAAACTCATATTATTTCCCCTTATTTTTATGTAGAAATGCTATCATCAAACACTGTAAAATACCACTATTTAAAATGTTAGTAAAGCAAACTAAAGACATCTGGGAACCCCATACCCTCATGAATCATTTCCTATTTTTGATTTTTCCCTAAAAACTTTAAAAACGTTTTTATAGCCCAAAGAGAAGTGCCTTAATATCCACCGCCAAAAATGTCCAAAATCTTACTTCTTTTTCCAAGAACAAATTCGCAAGGATTTTTTGTTTGGATTTTGTGGAAATTAGACTCAACATGACATAACAAATAAGTGTCAAAACACTGATATACAGTGATGCAATCATGAACAATGGCGCCAACAGTGATGACAAAAAAAACACGCAAAAACCTTGTTTGTTTACATCACCTACTTAGTATGCACACAAGCCTTGAAGTCACACATGCGCACACACTAAACTGTACACAGAACATACGTGTACACTAGGTGAAGTGAACCATTTGGTTGTCGGATGGCTTCACGGTTGAAATGTAGAGGGGGTATATCAAGGTGCCAAATGAGTGAGACTGTGCCTACTGGACTAGTGGGAAAGAACATTCAAGGTAGATAAGGGGATTATGGCTGTCTTTGGCAAACAAACATAGGTGCTAATTCCATGAGTTGCAGTGGCAAAGGGAGAGTAAAGTGGTATAAACTATAAATAGTTTGGAAAATTTAAACGTGACTGTTCCTCAAAAACATGTATTACACACAGTATAAAAATGTACACTTGAAAAGTATTTGTTGGTGACAGTGTGTGAGTTTATTTTGATGGTGACATGCAGGGTTAATTAATTCATCAGTGTTGGCTTGTGGTGGCAGGTGGAATTAGATTTTATTGTATTTTTTTAACAAGTAATGATATATATATATATATATATATACTTTTTTAAAACTATTATTTGTATTTATTGATATCAAGGTAAATAACACATTTTACAAAAAGTTATAATTTTTTGGGCACCTGTTTCCCAAGTTTGAAGTTAACGTTGTACATGTAGTTTCATAATTACACTATAATAACCACAAGGACCATATCAAATTACCATTTTCAAATTCATGCCCAAGTTAAACTTTTAATTTAATTTTTAAACAGTAATCTGATAGACGATTATTGTGTGACGCCACTCTCGCAAAATAAAGAACTATTGGTAGGACGTGGGTTTATTGCCACCCACTTATCAAGGTTACCTCCATAAAGGCCTATGCATCGCGGTCTAGTTGATTTGTGGGAGTAAAATTTAATTAGAGCCAGTTGATGTTACATAAATATTTCCAGTAAAATTAAAAGATCGATATGAACCAAAAGTGCTTAAAAAGTTAGTCTGTTCTCTGTTTTTAGGCATACGGAAGCTTGATTTTTCACCCCCAAAATGAAAAAGCTCAGAGCTTCAGGGGGCTTAGCCCCTAGACCCCACCAGGGGTGGATCCCACCCGCCGTTATGTTGCATCCAATTGACTTTTTTATTTGTGCTAATTAGTGAAATGCTTGGGGGGGGGGAAAAATCAAAAATTCCTGTATCAATATGATAGTTGTATTAATTTTGGTCCAGACTAATAAGGTTATGTGTAGCTTTACTGCCAGATCATTAGTTAGTCAATGAGTACATGTGTAAGAAATTCTTTTTGTGCCGAGACTAGTAATATTGGCCAGCATGTCTCATTTTCAATTAAATCAACCTAAGAATGAATAATGTAATTTTATCCAAGTTAAAACATGTAGCCTGCCCTGGTACTTAAGCACTGGCTAAAGCATGCATCCATTTGATATATTTGGTACTAAATAGACTATAGGATTATATTTTTAGTTTTGTATTTTTTTATTTTTTTTAGTCAGAAACCTGCTATCCATGGCATTTGGATTAGTTAAAGGTTCGGACTAAGTTACTTACAGTTTCAGCTTCATGTCCCATTTTCAATTAAATCAACCAGATTAAGAAAGTTATTATTTATATTGTAATCTGTAGCAGGCATGGTACTTCAAACACTGGCTAAGGCATACATCCATTTGACAATTTTATTTGTACTGACGACTAATAAAGTTGAAGTGTTTGTTCAATGATTTGTTTTATTTTAAGTCAGAAATTCTCAGTCCACATCTCAGTTCAATTGTTTTAGGTTTGGACTAAGTTACTTGTAGTGTCGGACTCATGTCCCTATTTCATTTAAATCAACCAATGATTATCTCAATTTTATCCAGTTACAACCTGTAGCCTGCCTGATACATCAAACCATGGAGGAAGAAAACAAAACACTGACTAGGTCAAGCATGCCATACACTTGATATTTTTATTGGTACTAATTAGTGAAAATGGTAGTGCAAGGTCATTGGTTCATTGAGTGCACTGACAGGGCACAAAATTTACACTAGACTGCTCAAGGCCAGTGGTTTTAGTGTCGGGCCATTAAACTTAAGACTGGTCAAGTGCGGTGGTCTTGTGTTTTTGAATAATAATACCTTGCTCTGTATCTTTATTTTTTTTTAATTTCATTTTCAGATAATAATGATATCTGATATCTTTTGATTCTGTTAAATGTTGAAGCCACCCATTTTGACAAATGACAAATCTACTTGGTAATGCTTGTCCAAATCAAAACAGTTTAAATTTTGAAACTACATGTGTAAATAGGTTTTTTAATAACTCATTTTTGGTACTTGTCTTGCAACAATTTTTTGGTCCATTAAATACTTTAAGCTACAAGCCCTGAGGGCTTTTAGATTTTCCACCATTTTTTGAGCCATGAATTACTTAATATTATTCTTATCGGCCCACATACATGTATGTCCCATTTTCAATCAAATCAATAACTGAATAGTAAGAATCTGTTGTATGATCTTGTTGCGGCCCCTTTGATGAATGCAGTGTAGCTATAACAAATGTTTGACATTGTCTGGTTGGGGGTTTGAATTATCCATGACACTGGTGAAGTGTCATATTTATGTAGGGAACCCAAGTGCGCCCTCGGTTTTCAAATTAGTATTCCAACTTTTGTGACTTAATTATTTACTGTAAAAAGTTAACTTTGGAGTCGCGACCTGTATATTCACTCTCTTTTTTCGATTTAGCTACGAGCAAGAGAGAGCACATATATTTTTGGTCTGTATTTCTTTCCATTTTGTGGGGAGCATGGCTCTGGCCATGCTCCTAATTCAAATACTAATTATTTGGGAGGGATAGGTTTGTAGAACTCTCTGTGAGTATTATATTATCTTAAATTACCTTTTGATTCAAGAAATATTGTGATTTATAGGGCTGTTTCAATCGGTATATTGTATATGTGTGTAGCCAGCCTCGTGTTGTGCTGACCTTTTGCCCTTAAGCTAGCTGTAGGCCTACATAAGTGACTGAGTGCATTTGTATTATATGCTATTTTGTGTTTGAAGTGCTGTATGGCATTGAAGAATTAAACTCAGTACTGGAGATCACTTTATATTTTTGATGTCATCTATAGAATTTGTTACTTTTATATTGTATTCTCTTGGTGAATCCTCGTCCTTTTTAAATAGAGGACCGGCCTCCTTTCCGTGTCTCTACATTTACAATTCTATGAAAAATTTGAAAAAAATACACACAAACATTTTTTATACTGTAAATCAATCAATGGTCTCCAAGTACCCTGGAAAAGATCCACTGTGGTAGGTGATGGAATCATCTGTTTTGGTTTATTGAAGGAGCATTCTCACTCTAAAGTCTAGACATACATTGAAGTTTTGTCCATCCACACATTTGTTTTTTGCTTGGGTGGCTATAATATTCAGACCTTTCTCCCAATGAAAAAATATTTTTAACTCCACATCCGCAAGTTTTTTTTGGTTTTCCCCTCTTTTTTTCAAGAATTGGAACAATTGGGAAAGATAGACATGCACTTAGCAATAAAACATAGGCCTATTGATAAAGTTTTTAATTTTTATTTTGTTGAAAATTGTCCAAATTACCAATTAGTATTCTCCTTAACACTTTAAAATCTACATGAGTGAGGGGGTATGTTCCCATGTTTTTTATTGATTTGATTTTAAATAAATGCATAAACATTTTTTATGACACATTTCTATTTGCTCCTTCAACAAAAGTCCAATAAACCAGTTCATTATGATGCCCTTATTACTGCATGAGAGGGTCAGAGCAAAATATTTGAGAACTCGGTTTTCAGTCTTGTCAGAGCTGCCAACTCTCCCTGAAACCTGAATCTCTCCATGTTCAGTGATGAGCAAATTTAAAAATCTCGCTAATTGTGGAATCGTTTCCCTATTAGGCCTATGTTGAATGTTACTCTAGTTATCTCCCTGATTGTTGAACACAAAATCTCCCTGATTGCAAGATGGAAGATGCAAATGTAGGCAGCACTGTCTTGTAAACACATGTTTGATTTTTCAAGCCCTCCGTAATTAACCTCAATGAAGACATTTGTACTAAATGTTTTTCGTTTTTGCTTTTCTTCCATAGCCCCCTATACCCTGAGTGCACTTGATAGATACAACCAGCCAGAATCGTGTGATGTTTGCTTATCGTTGTCTCTGGTTACATTCACCAAGAGTTGAATTTCATCTTACAAGTACTTAGTAAGTCAATCCAACAACTATTCAATTCGGTAAACCATTGCTTGAGAAAGTTTATGTGTACATCCAGGACAAAGCTAGATATCTACAATCCCGGCCATATCTCGTTGGGCCCCCCTGCCCCCTTTCAATGTTGAATCACATAGTTGCACGGTCTTCTGCGTTCCAGACAACATTGAGCGGGGGGACGGGGGACGGGGGAGAGAATGTTTATTGTGAGACAGGGAATGGTTATTGTATGGTTATTGTAACGTTATAGGAACGGGTGGCCCAAGCATTTTGGCCGGGATTGTCTGAAATTCTTTCAGCGTGATTTTTGAATTTCTTATTACAAAATAAGGCTTTAAAAAGACTATGAATGTCCATAGACACTGAATGTCCGTTTACTGCTGAGTAGGGCGTTACAAAACAGCAAGGATGTTTTTGTGGGGGGGGGGGACGACGGGGAGAGAATGTTTATTGTCAGGGGATGTCGACAGTGAATGTTTATTGTAGCGTTGGGAATGGGTGGCCCAAGCATTTTGCGCGGGATTGTCTGAAAGTTCCTTTAGTTGATTTTGCGGAGTTGACTGCACACAGATATACTCCAATCTTTGGTGGATCAGAGACAATTCATAAGTGAAGCAAAGCATTTGATACATAGTTATAGAAAGCAAGAGCCAATTTACAACATGGTGTTTCGTGGCTTAATTTCGAACGAAAATCGTGCATATATTCGTCTTTTGCGGAAGAGCGGAAAATCACAGAGAGAAATAGCGGCAACGTGCAATGTATCCCGTAGTTCTGTTCAGCGGAATTGTAAACATGAAGGGCAAGTTCACGGTGTCACCGTGGCCGAGGTGGGCGAAAAAGACTTCTTTCTAAGCGCCAGGAGCGTCTTTTGGTGAGAAATGTACAGAAACTTAGGAAAACAGAGGGGCCATTTACCTCGGCAAGAATAAAGTCTGCATGCAGACTGATGCATGTCTCAGATAGAACCATGAGGCGCGCCATGAATAGACTTGGATTCAAGTACAGGCAAGCTCGTAAAAAGGGACTTGTAACGGATTTGGATCCGAAGAAGAGAGTGGGGTTCGCCAAGAAGATGACCCTTTAGTACCCGCCAAATGTGTGGACAGATCACGCATGTCTGACGGTTCACCACACGATTCACCATGGCATGTTTGCTTGTAACTTACGTGAAAAAGGTTTTTGTTCAACACGAAAAGGGTATTACAGTGCACAAACAACACATAACCTGTTCATATTCTTTTGAACCACCTCATTCGGTTATTTGGCAGAAAATCAAACGGTTAACCCTCAAAACCAAAATAGAAAAGAAATTTATGAAATCTCTTTATTTACTCTACTACGGTGAACCGTGTAGACTTGGTTTCAAGCCTGCGATCGTGGCTTTTAGTCTACTTGATAGCCAATACATTATTGGGCTAAATAGCGCACATTGTTATATTGGCCCATGATAGCTTATCTGTGGGGGCGTTTCTCGTGCCTGATACAGAGGAATAACCGCGATCTCAGACTTGAAATCAAGTCTATGAATGGTGTAAGTCTATGAATGGTGTAATGGTTAAGAGATACGCTTAACAAGTCAAATGTCTTGAACCTAAATGGAGTTCAGGAGAGACAAAATGCTCGTGTTTTTTTTCTCTTATTTTTATCACCTTCCTCGACAAACAATGAATGTTCATTGCTTATAACCATTCTTTCATTTTTCAATCCCATTGTTTCTATTCTCTTTTTACTTATTTTGTATTAATGCTCACAACATAATACCACCCCCAACAAAAAAATTACACAAATTTCAACAACAAAAATGTTGCCTGTGTGTGTTCTTTTGTGTTCAAACGCTCTACTCGGCAAGGAATAGTCATTTACTGTCAAAGCACAATCATAGTCACCCCCCCCTCCCCGACAAAAACATCCTCACTGCTTCGAATTGTGTATTAACGCCGTTTTCAGCAATACATGAACATTGGCTGTCTCTGAACATTCTTAGTCAGCCCCCCGCCCCCCCCCCCACCCACAAAACCATCCTTGCTGATTTGAATTTTGTTTTAACGCCCTACTCAGCGATGAATGGCAATCACTGTCTTTGGACATTCATAGTCATTTTAAAGCCTTATTTTGTAATGTTTAACCAAAAAATTCACGCTTAAAAAATTTCAGACAATCCCGGCCATATCTCGTTCGGCCCCCCTGCCCCCTTTCAATGTTGAATCACATAGTTGCACGGTCTTCTGCGTTCCAGACAACATTGAGCGGGGGGACGGGGGACGGGGGAGAGAATGTTTATTGTGAGACAGGGAATGGTTATTGTATGGTTATTGTAACGTTATAGGAACGGGTGGCCCAAGCATTTTGGCCGGGATTGTCTGAAATTCTTTCAGCGTGATTTTTGAATTTCTTATTACAAAATAAGGCTTTAAAAAGACTATGAATGTCCATAGACACTGAATGTCCGTTTACTGCTGAGTAGGGCGTTACAAAACAGCAAGGATGTTTTTGTGGGGGGGGGGGACGACGGGGAGAGAATGTTTATTGTCAGGGGATGTCGACAGTGAATGTTTATTGTAGCGTTGGGAATGGGTGGCCCAAGCATTTTGCGCGGGATTGTCTGAAAGTTCCTTTAGTTGATTTTGCGGAGTTGACTGCACACAGATATACTCCAATCTTTGGTGGATCAGAGACAATTCATAAGTGAAGCAAAGCATTTGATACATAGTTATAGAAAGCAAGAGCCAATTTACAACATGGTGTTTCGTGGCTTAATTTCGAACGAAAATCGTGCATATATTCGTCTTTTGCGGAAGAGCGGAAAATCACAGAGAGAAATAGCGGCAACGTGCAATGTATCCCGTAGTTCTGTTCAGCGGAATTGTAAACATGAAGGGCAAGTTCACCGGTGTCACCGTGGCCGAGGTGGGCGAAAAAGACTTCTTTCTAAGCGCCAGGAGCGTCTTTTGGTGAGAAATGTACAGAAACTTAGGAAAACAGAGGGGCCATTTACCTCGGCAAGAATAAAGTCTGCATGCAGACTGATGCATGTCTCAGATAGAACCATGAGGCGCGCCATGAATAGACTTGGATTCAAGTACAGGCAAGCTCGTAAAAAGGGACTTGTAACGGATTTGGATCCGAAGAAGAGAGTGGGGTTCGCCAAGAAGATGACCCGTTAGTACCCGCCAAATGTGTGGACAGATCACGCATGTCTGACGGTTCACCACACGATTCACCATGGCATGTTTGCTTGTAACTTACGTGAAAAAGGTTTTTGTTCAACACGAAAAGGGTATTACAGTGCACAAACAACACATAACCTGTTCATATTCTTTTGAACCACCTCATTCGGTTATTTGGCAGAAAATCAAACGGTTAACCCTCAAAACCAAAATAGAAAAGAAATTTATGAAATCTCTTTATTTACTCTACTACGGTGAACCGTGTAGACTTGGTTTCAAGCCTGCGATCGTGGCTTTTAGTCTACTTGATAGCCAATACATTATTGGGCTAAATAGCGCACATTGTTATATTGGCCCATGATAGCTTATCTGTGGGGGCGTTTCTCGTGCCTGATACAGAGGAATAACCGCGATCTCAGACTTGAAATCAAGTCTATGAATGGTGTAAGTCTATGAATGGTGTAATGGTTAAGAGATACGCTTAACAAGTCAAATGTCTTGAACCTAAATGGAGTTCAGGAGAGACAAAATGCTCGTGTTTTTTTTCTCTTATTTTTATCACCTTCCTCGACAAACAATGAATGTTCATTGCTTATAACCATTCTTTCATTTTTCAATCCCATTGTTTCTATTCTCTTTTTACTTATTTTGTATTAATGCTCACAACATAATACCACCCCCAACAAAAAAATTACACAAATTTCAACAACAAAAATGTTGCCTGTGTGTGTTCTTTTGTGTTCAAACGCTCTACTCGGCAAGGAATAGTCATTTACTGTCAAAGCACAATCATAGTCACCCCCCCCCTCCCCGACAAAAACATCCTCACTGCTTCGAATTGTGTATTAACGCCGTTTTCAGCAATACATGAACATTGGCTGTCTCTGAACATTCTTAGTCAGCCCCCCGCCCCCCCCCCCCCACCCACAAAACCATCCTTGCTGATTTGAATTTTGTTTTAACGCCCTACTCAGCGATGAATGGCAATCACTGTCTTTGGACATTCATAGTCATTTTAAAGCCTTATTTTGTAATGTTTAACCAAAAAATTCACGCTTAAAAAATTTCAGACAATCCCGGCCATATCTCGTTCGGCCCCCCTGCCCCCTTTCAATGTTGAATCACATAGTTGCACGGTCTTCTGCGTTCCAGACAACATTGAGCGGGGGGACGGGGGACGGGGGAGAGAATGTTTATTGTGAGACAGGGAATGGTTATTGTATGGTTATTGTAACGTTATAGGAACGGGTGGCCCAAGCATTTTGGCCGGGATTGTAGGTGTTACTTATATTGTATGGTTAAGTTGGCTACATGGTTGGTAATCAAAAAGGTTTAAAATAGTTTTTAATTCAAAAGCTTACTTTTATCATGTTGCTCCAGGACCAATTTGTCTGATTGAATACCATTAAAAAAATCATTGTCTCCCGCCATTCAATTTCTTACTCTGATGTTGTGACATTTGAGGGAAATAATGAAATTTTACAAGATTCTTAACTACAAGTATGTAAATCTACATCATGTCGTCAGCTCATAACTACATAGTCATTGGTGCATTTTGTATTGACTTCATAAAATGGCTTTTGCATATTTTGGAGCTCCTTGATCAAGAGTGGTTTCCAATGTAATTGTTTTGCAAAAAAGTAACATTCATTTTCTAAGAATAACCTTCATTTGCAAATGTAGATGAAATTTCCAGTTGTTGCCCCTTTTCAATCATTTTGGATATGAAATTGTGTTTAATGACAGTTAAGCACCTTGGGCTGACTCATCCAGGGGTGGTCAATACTGCACTATACAATACATCTACTCTGATTTTTGTTGTAAAACACGTTTAACAACTTTGAAAATGTCACCTTTTTTCATACATGGCACTGACTGAATGTGGGAACCTAGGATGGACCTGCTCATCTACACATGCCTTCTCAGGACAGACCCTGCAACCACTGGACTCCTGTGTTAAGTAGCTTCTGACTAGTCGGCTTGGACCATCAATGCAGGCAAGGTAAGGTTATTTCTGTACTTCAACATTCTTTTCTGAAGCACCAAACTTAATTGGACATATCTCTAAACTGTTTTTAGTCACCATTGATTCATGACTTTTCACCACTCTACATGGTATTAACAAGCTCACTTCCCATCATGCTTGCTTGTTTCATCTTCATGTCACATTTTAATCTTTTATCACTTATAACATCACCATCTTTCA